>JAQQSW010008078.1:0-13555 GCA_028646575.1 Pseudocheirus occidentalis
ACACCAAGGAGAAAATATTACAGGCTGCCAAGAAAAAAACATTTGAATACTGCGGAAGCTCTCTATTTATTCAGCAGCAAATTAAGGCAAAACATTCACAGAAATCAAAGCACAGCATTCACAATGTTATGACATAACAACTTGTGACTAAAATGGCCACATAGTTTTCACCAAAGTGGCCACATAGTTTCAGGCAAAGTACAGTCACTTAGGAGCTCAATCACTTAATTCAATTATCCTTAAGGGACACAAAACACAAAATACAAAGGTCAAAGTTCTCTACCCCTAGGTCAAAGCAAATCATAATCTTCTCAGTCAATATCAGTTACCCAAGAAGATATCCCTTCATCTTTACTTGAGGCTAGCTCCCAGATTCCATGGTTTCTCCTCCATGTATCCCAATTCCTGCCCAAATCTACCCAGCTATCACCTGGGTTCAGAGACATGCAGCTCCCAGCTCCTTGTCCAGTTCCCATTCCACATTGAAGCTCACACTGTCTAGTCCACCTGAAGTCCTTCATAGTTACTGTTCCTGGGAAGAGAAAGCTTAACCAAGTCACAATAACACTCATCCATATTGCTAGTACCATCACCGATTCACTATCTGCCTGTGAAATCAACACAGACCCACCAACGATGTCTGAGAAGTCAACACAGATCATCATTATAGAAATCAACACAGACTCACAAACAAGGTCCAAGAGGCCAACACAAATCATCAACATAGAAATCATCAAAGACCCAAATCATCAGTAAAATCTGAGGACCTCCAAAACCCTCCTCCAGGACTTCTGTTAACAGACAACCAGAAAATCCTTTTTCAGGGCTTTCAGTAAGGTCTCAGGGCTTCTATAGAAAGTATCACAAACAAACATCAGCACAGACAGAACAGACAAACCTAGAGTGCTGGGATACCACAGGTTTTCTCCTTCTCCATCACAAAAGCTCCCTTCTCAGTTCTGCTCTTTCCAGCCTGGGCCTCTCCTTGTATATGGTCATTAGCTCCTCCCCTTCCTGTTGCAGGAGTTCAAGAGTTCTAGGGTTCACAAGTTCTGGATCTTAATACTTGACACAATTATGAACTGAAACAAGGTTTTAACTACTTTTATGTGAATTAAATAGCTGAAACAAAGTGTTAATTACTTCTATGCTTGCCATTACACCTTGGGCACATCACTTAACCACAATTTCCCTGCCCTCCCCCCTCCAAAAAGAAAAAAAGAAAAAAGAAAAAGGGCATGATTATGAGTCAATTATTTTGGATGATTTTTAAAAATAATGAAGGGGTGAGAAAGAGAAATCAAATGGGAGAAGTGGTAAGGAAGAGGTAGAATTTGGAAAATTACCTTACATGAAAGAGGTGTACAAGGAAGAACTTTTACAGCATACATAGTAGAGAAGTATGTGTGTGTATGTGAATGTGAGTATAAATATGTATGTGTGTGTATGTATGTATGTATATGTTGTTGTGTTTGTCCTTAATTTTTGAAGAAGACTATCACATCAGAGAAATGATGACATGACTTACAGTTGACTTCAATTTCAGCCTCACTTCCTACTCCAGAGCCATCTGGGTCCAGTGGCCAGATACTCATCAGGATGACTGGAGATGGCCTAGGATGGCAGACCATGACTCTTTCAGGTTAAGGCCTTTTTAGGTACTCAGAGTGGGGTAATGCCCATTCAGTCAAATTTCCAAACATTTAAACGAATCACACAAGTCCTCATTCTCAGAGTACAGTAAATGAACTTTGTACTCAGAAAAACAGTTTATAGATTTTGATATTACTCTCTTCTTGATAAACACAAAATTGAAAACTTTCACACAAATACAGTCAGTAGTAAGAATTATAAGAGAAACTAGGAAACATTTTAAGTGGATTTTATTGTGGAAAATATTTTTGGAAATTCAATATACTCCATAAACAATTAACACAGCTTTTGAAGAAAAAGAGTTATTTCTCCATAGGTAAATGGTCAAAGGATATGGAGACCACTTTAAAAATAAAAAAAAGCAATCCTTTAATTGATCTATGAAAAAAATGCTCAAAACTTACTAATAAGAAAAATGCATATTAAAACAAAATTCAATGTTTATTGAAAAATTACAATTTAGGGGCGGCTAGGTGGCGCAGTGAGTAGAGCACCGGCCCTGGAGTCAGGAGTCCCTGAATTCAAATCCGGGCTCAGACACTTAACACAAAAACTAGCCATGTGACCTTGGGCAAGTCGCTTAACCCCAACTGCCCTCCAAAAAGCAAAAAAAAATAAATAAATAAAAATTACAATTTAAAGCAATTCATAACCACTAGAATGGAGAAATATGACCAAAAAAGAGGAAAATAACAATTATTTGAAAGCCTATGGGGAAAGAGGTACAACAATGCGCTGTTATTAAGTCCAATCATTCTGAAAAACAATCTGAAACTTAACCCAATGTCACTAAACTGCATATATCAGAGTACTTTGCCCCAGTGATGACACTACTAGGCATACCTCCCAAAAAGGTAAAAGAAAGGGGGAAAGAATCAAATGTAGAAATGTTTATAGCAGCATTTTTTTGTTCTAGCAAAGAACATGGGGGTTGGGAGGGAAATGTGACCTTCTCTTGATCTGTACCTCTCATCTATGTTTAGTTCTATGTATGTATGAAACTTGAACTCTTCCCAAACTTCCCCAGACACAATTGAATAATAAAAGTGAATCAGATCACTTATCACTTATGTCGTGGCTTTAGGAAACAAACAAAAAAAATGTAAATAAAAACCACTTAAAGAAACAGAGAAAATGTAGAAAGCACCTGCCATCTACTGGCAGTAGGGAGACCAATAAAATATTTACTATTATTTGGTCTAAGGGGCAGCAACCCAGTCAGTTCCATTAAATCTCTTTGTTCTAGAAAATGGAGACATAATTGCTCTAGCCAAGACTGTAACACTTAGTCTTTAACCTGAATTTGTATTACAAAATTTGTACAGCAACATACTTCTCTCTGTTCCCTTCCTCTCTCTCCATTGTACTACTTTAATGCTTGTTCCTCTTATAAGTCTATTATCCTGTTGGAGGATAACAAACATTTGATGACAATATAGCCACTATAATTGCCACATTTATTTGTCTCCAAAATGAGACCAAATCTCATGTCCATCTATCTCAGCCTGAGTGCCCTCATTCTGGAGTGTGCATCCTCATTTTTGGAACTGAAATACAAGAGGTTCTGATTTGACCCATGGAATGTGAACTTTCCTTAATCATTTCTCTATATCCCTGAAGGTACTTAGCTTACATTTCTTCCTTGAATTTGTAATTTTGCAGTCCCTGTAAAAGCCCCTGCAGTATTCTTGATTTCTGAAAGTATGTACCATAACATCAAAATAAGTAGCATAAAATATATATCTTAACATGAAAAGGACAATTAACCTAGCATTACAAGTTAACCAAACATTATATCTCGACTTTAATGGCAATAGACAAATCAAAATGCAAAACAACAACTTGGCAAGCTGCTTCAATAACCACAAGTCTAAATTACACACAAGATACATTGCATGCACATGTCAGTATATTGTATACTAACGACACTTTCATATCCATTTAATACAAGTAAATATACATAACAGCAAACAAAACTAAAACAATAATAACACCAATAGGCCTATGGAATAACTTATGCCTGATCATATATGTAAATTAGAGCAAAGAGAGTTTACTGCTTTGAGAAGATGAAGTAATTAAGCAGGAATAAGCAATACAAAAGACTTCTCCCCATATGTTCTATTTCTTCTTTTCTTTCTAGCTTCGGTCCATTTTGATCCATGTCCAATGAGGAAGAGAGATGCATAGCTCACTCTATATCCCCTTTCAGTTGCCATCTGGCTAAGAATACATAACATCTAAAGAACAAATCCTAGGAGATCATATTGATTGTAGATGAAGTAATGCCAGTGCCTAGAGGAACATATGTAGGCTTTGAGACCACTTTATGAATCTGAGAGATTCAGAGATTCTGGATCTTTTTTTTGGTCAGAATTAACTAGTTGCAGGTACTTGGAGAGTTCTACTGGTACTTGGAGAAGGTTACTTTTATAGGGAGATGAAACCCATCTCTCATTTGGCTTGCTAGAAAATACAAACTTTGAGAGAGTCCATGCAGAAACAAAGTGAAATGTAAAATGCTTAATTAGAGGTCCTGTAAACTGCTTCCCAGAATCCCAGGGAGCTTGATAATGTCATTCAGGCAGTCACTATCCTGTCCAACTCATGCTTGAAGAAATTCCCAGCAATAATATTCAAGATATGGTTAATTGCCCTCTCTTTGGAGACCTCAAAGGAGGAGAAATCCACTGTCTCTCGAGGTCATCTATTCCATTTTGAGACAGTTCTAATGTTAGAAAGTTTATTTTGCTTTCCTGATATCAAGTCTAAATTGGTTTATATGCAACTTGCAACCACTCCTCATGGTTCTGCCCTCTGGAATAAGACATAACAAGTCTAATCTATTCTTCACATAATGGATCTTTAAACAATTGAACCCAGCATGTCTCTTCCAAGTCTTCCCTGTCCCCCAGTTCCTTCATGACTTTATTCCTAGTTCCTTCAACCAATACTCATATGGCATAAACTCAAGGCTCATGTTATTATACTCTGGGCAATCTCCAGATTATCATTATCCTTCTTAAGCCATGGTGTCTAGAACTGAATGATCCATATGAGACCTAAGAAAAGCAGAATACAGGGGTGGCTAGGTGGCACAGTGAATAGAGCACCAGCCCTGAATTCAGGAGAACCTGAGTTCAAATCTGGCCTCAGACACTTAACACAAAAACTAGCCATGTGACCTTGGGCAAGTCACTTAAACCCAATTGCCCTACCCTCTCCCCTCCAAAAAGAAAAAAGAAAAGCAGAATACAGTGAGAAACTACACTCCTCCTGACACAACACAATGCAACTCTTTTGACTGTTTCCTCACTATGTTGAGGATATTGTACTTGTAGACTACTAAGACTTTCATATCTTTCCTTTTTGTTTTTGGAAGAATTGCTATCTATCCATGCTTTTCCCTCTCTTATTGATGAAACTGATTTTTCATGCTTATGTGAAAGATCCTACATTTGTCTCTATTTTTTTTTTATTTTGTCCAGGGCTAACTCCTTTTGGATCCAGACTCTAATTTAGCTTGTTGTCTATACTACCCAGTTTTGTGTCATATGCAAATATGACGAATCTTTATCTAAGATTTTATCCAAATCATTGATAATAATATCAAATAGCACAGGATCAAACATCAATGCTTAAAGCACTTCACTACAGACTTCATTTTACATTGATATTGAACCACTAACAATCACCTTGAGTCCCACTATTTAAGTTATTCTGAGTCCATGTGATTTTAGGAATCCAAATTGTGGAGTATATGCTCTACAAGAATAATATGGGATACTTTGTTATTGAATTTACAAATGTTTAAGCAAACTATATCCACAGCCTTCTGCTCAACTAGTTTAGCAATTTTACCTAAAAAAGAAATGCAGTTAATCTTGCATCACTGGTTCTTAAGGAAGTCATGTTAGTTCTTGTAATCATTACTTCCATTGCTATTTCAACATTTTTCAGCACTCTTTTAAAATTTCTTACTTATTTTTAGGGCTTTGTAAAAAGTATTTGTATATTAGACATGTTGCAATAAAAGCAAGAAAAATTGAAAAAAATATACTTCAATTTGCACTCAGAGTGCATGAGTTCTTTCTTAAGAGGTGGATTGCATTTTTGATCATGCATCTTTTGAAATTATCTTGAATCATTATATTGATCTGAGTAGCCAAGTCTTTCATACTTAATTATAATTACAACATTGCATTTTCTGTATACAGTGGTCTCCTGGTTCTGTCCACTTCACTCTGCATCAGTTCATTCAAATCTCCCCAGATTTTTCTGAAATGATCACCCTCATCTTTTCTTACATCACAGTCATCTTCCCTCAGAATCACATACCAGAATTTATTCAGCCATTCCTCAATTAATGGGCATCCCCACCATTTCCAATTCTTTGCCATCACAAAATTAGCCACTATAAATGTTTTTGTACATGTGGATCATTTTCCTTTTCCTTTGATTGATTTGGGGTACAGAACTAGAAACAGTATTTATGGATTAAATGATATGCACATTTTTATAGTCTTTTGGGCAAAGTTCCAGATTGTTCTCTAGAATGTTTGGACCAGTTAACCATTCCACCAGCCATTTATTCATGTACCAATTTTCACTCATTCCTTCTGGCATTTGTAACTTCTTATAGATGTGAAGTGGTACCTCAGAGTTGTATTAATTTGTATTTCTCTAATCATGATTTAGAGCATTTTTATATAATTACAGATAACTTTGATTTCTTCTGAAAACTACCCGCTTATATCTTGTAACCACTTATCAATTAGATACTGACTTGTGTTCTTATCCATTTTGACTTACTTCTCTCTATATTTTTAAAATGAGACCTTTGTATCCTTTGACCCAGCAATACCAGTTCTAAGGCTGTATCCCAAAGAGATTATTAAAATTGGAAAAAGACTCACATGTACAAAAATATTTATAGCAGCTCTTTCTGTAGTGGCCAAGAACTGGAAATTAAGGGAATGTCCACCAATTGAAGAATGTCTGAACAAATTGTAGAATATGAAAGTAGTTAAATACTCTTGTGCTGTAAGAAATTATGAACAAACAGACTTCAGAAAACCTGGAAAGACTTATATGAACTGATGCTGAGTGAAGTGAGCAGAACCAGTACAACATTGCATACAGTAGCAGCCACAGCATGCAATGACTGATTTTGATAGACTCAGCCCTTCTCAGCAATGCAAGGACTTAAAACAATTCCAAAGGTTTCATGCCAGAAAATGCCATTTATATACAGAGAAAGAACTGTGGAGTCTGAATGCAGAGCAAAGCAGATTCTTTTTTTCCCCTTTCTTTTCTTTCACTTTCTTTTCTCTTTTCTTTTTTCTTTCTCATGGTTTCTTCCATTTGTTATAATTCTTCTATACAACATGACTAATGTGAAACTATGTTTACTAATAATGTATATGTAAAACCTATATCAGACTGCATGCTGTCTTGTGAAGGGATGGAGAGGAAGGGGGAGACTATTTAAAACTTATTCAAGTGAATGTTGAAAACTAAAAATAAATAAATTAACAAATTAAAAATAAAAAGAAATGAAGTCTTTATCAGAAAAACATTGTAAATTTTTTTTTCTGTTTCCTGTTTTCTTTCAAATTTAGGCTGCATTAATTTTGCTTTGTGCTCGAACTTTTTAATTTAATGTAATAAAATTTATTCATTATATTTTTCATAATCCTGTCTCTGTCTCTTTTCCTTATATATCACTGTTAGTGTCTAAATCATTCATCTATTTTGACCTTATCATAGTGTATGGAATGAGATAGTGGTCTATGCCTATTTTTCACCAGACTGCTTTCTAGTTTTCCCAGCCATTTTTGTCAAACAGTGAGTTCTTGTCCCAAAAGCTTGGATCCTTGGGTTTACCACACACGAGGTTACTATGGTCATTTAGTGCTGTGTCTTGTGTACCTAATCTATTCCACTGATCCACTACTCTATTTATTAGCCAGTATTAGATTTTTTTTTGATAATTGCCACTTGGTAAAACAGTTTAAAATCTGCTCCTGCTAAGTTTCCTTCCTTTACATGAAATAATTATTGATATTCTTGATTTTTTGTTCTTCCAGGATGAATTTTATTATTTTTAATAAATCTATAAAAATAAGTATGGCATTGGATAGGTGCATTAATTTATGTAGTACTGCCTGTTTTTTTTATTATATTGACTCAGTCTACCCATGAACAATTAATTGTATTTTGCAATCATGTTCATGTTAATTCCTGGGTTTGTCTTGACAGGTAGACTGTCATGTATTTTATACTGTCTGCAGTTACTGTCAGTGGAATTAATCTTTCTATCTCTTCTGACTGTGTTTTGCTTTGTCTGAGATCAGAATCTGACTTTTTAAAAAAAATCTCAGATAAAGTATAATAGATTTTGTCTGAGCCCCTTATTTTAACTGTATGTTTCTGTTTCAAGTTGTTTCTAAACTACTTATTGCTAATCCATTCTACTGTATGTTTCCATTTAGTGTATGACTTCATCTCAATCACATCCAGAATCACAATGACTAACTCTGTTTTTCCTTTCCTTTCTCTTTATTCTTTTTTTCTTGTCTCTCTTTTTACTCTGTTCTTCCTTAAAAGTCTGTCTTGTTTCTGACCATTGCCTCCTTTAACCATCTTTCTTGTCATTGCCCCTCCCCCCTCCTTTTGCACTTATCCCCTTCCTTGGATAAGATAGATGTTAATACCCAGCTGAGTGTGTGTGTGTGTGTGTGTGTGTGTGTGTGTGTATTCTCTTCTTTGAACCAATTCTGATGAGAATGAGTTTCAAGCATTGCCCATGACCCTCCTCCATTTTCCCCTCCACAGTAACAACTACACCTTGGGCACCTTTTTTAGGTGAGATAATTTCCTCCATTCTTCCTCTCTCAATGCCCTTCTTTCAGCCCATCGTTCTTCCCACCCCTTCACTGAGTGAAGTGAGCAGAACCAGGAGAATTCTGTACACAATAATAGCCACATTGTGTGATGACTGACTTCAATAGATTTAGCTCTTCTCAGCAATGCATGGACCTAAGACAACTCCAAAAGACTCATTATAGAAAATGCTATCCTTATCCAGAGAAAGAAATTTGGAGTCTGAATGCAGCTGGAAAGAATTCATTGATCACAATCTGAAAGAGATCTCAAAATGGAGAATCCTGGTAATATTATAGCCAAATTCCAGAGTTTTCAGGTCAAGGAAAAAATGTTGCACCTTTTATGTGTAAACTGTGCGACCATTTTGACCTTTTCTTGACATATTGTGTGAGACACTGATCTATACCTAGTTTGTGTCCTGTTGTTTTCCAGGTTTTCAAGAAATTTTTGTCAAACAGAAAGTATTTATTCTAACAGCTGGGGATCTTTGGATTTTTCAAATATTAGGTTTCTATGATCATTAACTACTGTCTTATGAACCTAATTTATTCTAGTGATCCACCACTCTATTTCTTAGTCAGTATCAAGTGGATTTGCTGATTACTGCTTTATAATATAGTTTGAAATCTTGTATTGCTAGGCCACTGTCCTGTGTATTTTTTTAAATTAATTTCCTTGATATTCTTGAGCTTTTGTTCTTCCAGAAGAATTTTGCTGTTATTTTTTGTCTAGTTCTCTAATTTTTTTTGGTAGTTTGGTACAGCACTGAATGAGTAAGTTAGTTTAAGCAGAATGGTCATTTTTATTATATTTGTTTGGCCTACCCATGAGTAACTGATATCTTTCCAATTGTTTATATCTGACATAATTTATGTGAAAAAGTATTTTTAATTGTGTTCATATAGTTCCTGGGTTTGTCTTGGCAAGTAGATTTCTAAGTATTTTATATTCTTTGCAATTATTTTAAATCTTCCTCTCTGCTGTTCCTGGAATTTACCAGTCACATAAAGAAATGCTGATAATTTACATGGGTTTGCAACTTTGCTAAAGTTGTTCATTTGTAGTTAATGCTCTAGGGCTCGCTATGTATATCATCATATCATTTGAAAAGAGTGATGGTTTCATTTCTTCATTGCTTATTCTAATTCCTTCAATTTCTTTTTTCTCTTATTGCTATAGCTAACATTTCTAGTAGTATATTGAAAAAGAAAGGAGATAATGGACATTCTTTCTTCACCTCTAATCTTACTGGGAAAGTTTCAACCTTATCCTGACAGAGATAATGCCTCTTGATGCTTATCATTTAAAGAAACACTTCCTTTATTCCTTGTAATGATACTGAGATTTAAAGATCTTCCATGCCCTTTGAACTTGCTGAACTAGCACAAAGGGGTGGAGCAAGAGAACGCAGGAACCAAGCTACCATCCGTGCTGGTGACTGGAAGCAGTGGCAGCAGCAGTGGCAGAGGCAGCAGCAGCGACAGTGGCAGTGGCGTGAGCTCCTTTTTCTTTGAGCCAGTCAGAATCTCTGCTAAGAACTCTTGCTGAGGACTGCCAGGAAGGAGAACTGTGGAGGGCCCAGAGCTGCTGGGCACAAGGCTGCCTAGACACTGAGCAGTTGCCATGAGTGAGGAGAGGAGGACCTTTGCCTGAGGTCACCTGTCCTGTTTTGAAGGCTTGAAAATGTGGGTGTTTACTACTTTAACTACATGTGCCAAATTCATAACTACTGTGTTGGCTTTGACTTTCTGGTTTTGGGACTCAGTCTTCTGGTACTTGAATAAATGCTCTGACTATATTTCTCATGTAGAGAGCCTGTTATATTTTGTGATTAATAACCATATCAGCATACTTATAGTTACTGTAGGCTTTGTGAATGCTGCATTGCTGACACATTCCTATGCTCTGTAGTGTTTTTTAAAAAAATTAATTAATATATTTTCTTTACATCATTCATTTCCACGAGATTTTGACTTACAAATTTTCTCCCCATTTCCCCCCCCCCCCCAAAACAGCCATCCTGCTGTATAACCCCTCTCCCGGTTTTCTCTGTCCTATGTCCTCCCCTGTTATTCCTCTGACTTTCAGGTAGGGCAAGATGGATCTCCCTACCCCAGGCCTGTATATCTTAATTCCCAGTTGCCTGTAGTTAATAATAATAATAATAGTAATAATGATATATGCATATATATTTTAACATTTGAATATAGAAATTTATATTCTAGATTCTTTCCCTTCCTCCCTCATCACCCACCCCCACTGGAAAGACAAGCAATTCAATACAGGTTGTACATGAGTTACACAGAACATCTCCACAATGGACATATTGTGAGAGACTGATTATATGTCCCTCCTTCCTATTCCCACCCCCCCACCTTGTTCTCTTCTCTACCTTGTCCCTGTCCCTTTACAGAAGTGTGTGCATCCAGCAACTCTCTCCTTCACCCTGCCCTCCCCTCCATCATCCCACGTCTCATCCACATCACCCTCAGTCTCCTGTGTGGCAAGATACCCAGTTCAGAGTTTATGTCATTCCTTCCCTAAGCTAAATTTAATGAGTAAGGTTGACCCTTTCCCTTTTGCCTTCCTGTTCTTCCCCTCCATTGTAACAGTTATCCCTTGCCTCTTCCATATGAGATGATTAACCCCGTTCTATCTCTCCCTGTCTCCTCTCATTCTATTCCTCTCCCACCCCAGAATTTCACCTTTTAAAGTATCATCCCTTCCTATTCAATTCATCCTGTGCCCTCTATGTACACATATATACACACAGTCAGATATGTATTCATACGCATATATATATATATATATACACACCCTCCTATATAGACATATGTGTATGTATTCATATATACCCATTTGTATTCCCTTCACCTATCCTCATACTAAGAAAAGTTTCATAAGTTACAATTATCATTTTTCCATGTTGGCATGTAAATAGTTCAACTTTGATAAGTTCCTTATTATTTCTTTTCCATATTTGACATCTCATGCTTCTTGTATTTGAGTGTCAAGTTTTCTTTTCAATTCTGGTTTTTTCAGAAAGAATGACTGAAAGTCCTCCACCTCACCAAATGACCATAATTTCCCCTGGAACACTATACTCAATTTTGCTGGATAGGTGATTCTTGGTTTTAATCCTAGTTCCCTTGATCTCCAGAATATCATATTCCAGGCCCTATGGTCCCTCAATGTAGAAGCTGCTAGATCCTGGATTATCCTAATTGTATTTCCACAGTATTCAAATTGTTTTTTCTTGTCAGCTTGTAATAATTTCTCCTTGATCTGGGAACTCTGGAACCTGGCTATAACATTCCTAGGAGCTTTCTTTTTCTGTTCTTTTTCAAGAGGTAATTGGTGAATTATTTCAAGTTCCATTTTGCCCTCTAGCTCTAAAATATCAGGGCAATTTTCCTTGAGAATTTCTTGAAGGTTATTTTTTTCTAGGTTATTTCTAGGTTATTTTCTAGGTTATTTTTTTTTTATCAAGGCTTTCAGGTAATTTTCAAATTGTCTCTCCTGGATCTATTTTCTGGGTCAGTGTTTTTTTTTCCAATGAGATATTTCACATTGCCTTCTATTTTTTCATTTGTTAGGATCTGTTTAATAGTATCTTGATTTCTCATAAAGTCATTAGCTTCCATTTGGTCCACTCATATTCTGAAGGAATTATTCTCTTCAGAAAGCTTTTGAGATTCTTTTTCTATCTGGCAAATCTGACTCTGTAGTGTTTTTAATGGGAATGGGGCTAGGGTCAAAGGAGAAAATAGAATAAGTGAGGTGCAGGATAGGATGGAGGGAAATATACTTAGTCTTTCACAATATAACTACTATGGAAATGATTTGGGTAACTACACATGAACAATCTATATTGAAGTGCTTATCTTCCCCCTGGGTTTGGATGAGGTGGGAAGAAGGGGAAAAAATCTGGAACCCAAAGTTTTAAAAGCAAATGTTTAAAAATTTGCTTTTTACATGCAACTGGAAAATAGGTAGTGGGGTATAGAAACCCATCTTGCCCTACTCGAAAAATAGGGGGGGATACAAGAGAGGACAGATTGGGGGAAAGGGTATTCAGTAAGCTTGCTATTTTGGGGTGGGGGTATGGCAAAGACAGGGAGAAAAAAATTGTAACTTAAAATCTTGTGGAAATGAATATTGAGAACTTAAAATTAAAAAAATTAAAAATAACAAAAAACAAAAATATAAAAAAATAGGAATGGGGCTGCATTTGTCAAAAGCTTTTTCAGTATCTTTTGAGATAATTATATGATTTCAGTTGCTTTTTTTATTGATAAGGTCAATTATGCCAATCTGTGAATAAAGGGTCTAATTGCATAGTATAATGAACTATTTATTTTTTTCAGAACTAAACATTGTTCAATAAAGTAAAGCATAACATTCATAGCAACATCCTTAAGCAAAGCATATAAATATTAATATATATGTATTGTGTATATAAATATACATTTGTACATATATATGCATGTATATGCATACATATATGTATGTATATGTGTGCCTATATACACATACATATACATATATGTGTATATACATACATATGTGTATATGTACATATACATGTGTATGTATGTACATATGTATATGTGTGTACGTGTATATATATATATATATTATATAATTTCATAACACTCAGTATGTCATAAGGCAGATAACCTATATCATTGCATTGAATAGCATTACCCAAAACAGTTGTTTGCACAATCAGGTGGTCCCAGACTAGGGTCTTCTCTAGCACAACATCCTTAATGTGTAGCAGAAAATACCACACCATCCACCCCTAGGTCACTGTAAGAACAATCTTTTTAATCAATAACAAATGTCCATATAGGAAGCTATATATGCGTATGAATATATATCTGAGCATGAGTGTATATGTGTATATAGAGGGTATAGGATGAATTGAATATGAAGGGATGATACTTTAAAAGGCGAAATTCTGAGGTGGGAGAGGACTAGAATGAGAGGAGACAGGGAGAGACAAAATGGG
>JAQQSW010008079.1:0-13555 GCA_028646575.1 Pseudocheirus occidentalis
CCCCTCCCCCCAGCTTTGGCTCACTGAAAGCGCACCCCAGGTCCACCACTCAAGACCACACTCTGGATCCAGGCCACTCAACGCAAGAGCCCTTGGCCCTGATCAGTCACCTCAGCCCCCCTGCTATCTGCAGGCCGGGGGCGCTGATGCAGCCCAGTGGAGGCCTCTGCTGCTCTCAGCCGTTCCTGCTGCTACAGCCGCTTCCCACTGCTTCCTTGCCCTGGGAGCAGTTTGCCCGGACCCTTCTCCTCCTGAGTTAGCAAAATCCACTGACCTTTCTCTTAGCCTTTTTTTTCTTCTGGCCTGATAAATGTGGTAACTGTGCCTCCAGTGCAGCTGATCTGCTCTCCTATAGACTTGACTCTGCCCGACTGCCCCAGGGCCTGACCAGCTGTGGCTCCCAGACTGCTGGGAAGAGCCCTACCTGCTGAGCTGCCTGTAGCAACAAATGTGCTTTCTGTCTTTTGGAGAATTTTGGAGCTTGAAAATTTGTTTAGAGCCCCATTTTATGAGTTTTTAGCATGTTTGTGTGGGAGCCGCGGTGCTTTGCTGCTTCTACGCCACCATCTTGGCTCCGCCCCCCTCTTCATTCATTCTTAACTTATCCTCTTACCTTCTACTCATCCCTACTTATCCTCCTTCCCCTACTCTCTCCCTTTTCATGTTCTGTTCTCCATTCACATTTAATTCACCTCTATTCATCCTCCATTTCCCACTTACTTCCCAGTCACTCTTTACTCACTTTCTCATTATTTCTCTACCTTCTGTTAATTCCCAATTTATCTGCTTACTCTGTACTTTATATCTGTCCATTCATTCTATCTCTAACTGCCCTGTATTCTCCTCCTGTCTATTCTCACTTACCTTTATCTCATCCCTCTTACCCTTCGTTTGCTCCCAACTCACCCCTTTACCTTCCATTCACTTTCCCTCTCCATTCACCTCCGTATGTTACTATCTTTTTAATTTATCACTCACTTACCACCCTACTCACCACCATTCACTCTTAACATAACCTCCATTTATCATCACGCTCTCCTCATACTCATTCATTTCCTACTCCCCATACCTATTTATTCCATCTCTCATTTTTCTATCCCCCCCATTTGACTTCTGTCTTCTCGTTAAGCCATGATTGTGATCATGTGACTCTCCACTGATTCTGTCCTTCACCTCTCTCACTTATTTGCCTAATTTCCCACTCCTTTCTTGTTGGTGATTCTCACTAAAATTACTTGAAAAAAGGGTGAAGTCATTGCTAAAGTGATTCTTGAGTTGAACCCAGTGGATCAGTTGGGCAGCAAGTTCTGGGAGATATTATATGACAGCTCAAGAGTCCCGCTTCTGACCCCTGATGGGAGCTATTAAAGTGTGGAAGAGACTGCTGTGAGTGAGAGTAATTTGGTTGTAGCCAGAGGCCTTTGGCAGCAGAACGAATGGCTGCTTTTTGGGGGTATTTTAGATAGGACTCATGATTTGGGCGGGAGTCAGACTCCATTACTTCTGAGGCCCCTTCCAATGCAGAATCTATCAGCTTTGGCCTCTCTCCACAGTCAATCAATCAGTGAAGCCTTTCTTAGGTGCCTCTAGATAGCTAAGTGGCGGAGTAAATACAGCACAAGACTTGGAACTGAGAAGATTTGGGTTTACCTTCTGCCTTAGAGACTTAGTTGTGTGACCCTGGGCAAGTCACTTAACCCACCTCTCTCAGTTTCCTTATCTGTCAAAAGGGAATAATGAAATATGCCTACTTGCCAGTGTTGTGAGTGTAAAATATTTGTAAAGTGCTTGGTAAACCTTAAAGTGCTAAATAAATGCTAGCTATTATTGTTGTTAGCTGTCCCTGCCCTCAAGTAGCTTACATTTTATACATATGTATTCATATATACACATGCACATATAAGTAAATACTTAATATATACAAAGTAAATTGGGGATGAGACTATTAGTTGGAGTTATCAGGAAAGACTTCAAGGTGGTGGTTGGGGAATGTAGGAGATGCTTTGGTGAAGAATTAATATGGCCTGTTGAGAAAGAACAGCTTGGTGGTTTTAAATTTAATTTTTTCAATTAGTAAAACATTTTCTTTCCTTCCCAGTGGGGAGGCCCCTTTTAAAAAAGAAAGCTCAAACACTTGTAATAATAATTGCTAATTTTTATATAGCACCTACTATGTGACAGGCATCATATAAGTTCTTTAAAAATATTATCTTATTCGATGCTCACAACAGCTCTGGGAGGCAGATGCTATTATTATCTCCATTTTACAAATGAGGAAACTTAGGCATTTAGAGGTTAAGTGGCTTGACCAAGGTCACATAGTGTCTGAGGCTGGATATGAACTCAGGTCTTCCTGACTCCAGGCTTCCCAGCTCTCTACTGTACCACATAGTTGCTCTAAGATAAATATGTATAGGTAAGCAAAATGAATGTTCAAAAATACATGTTTTATTCTGCACCTTGAATCCACTACTTCTCTGTTAGGAGGTAAGTAACATGCTTCTTCATTAATCCTCTGGAATTATGGTTGATCATTGCATTGATCAGAGTTCTTTAAGTCTTTGAAAAATTGTCTTTATAATGTTATCTACTGTATAAATTATTTCCTTGGTTCTGCTCACTCTTCTCTTCATCAGTTCATACATGTTTTCCCAGATTTCTCTGAAACTTGCCTTTTCATCTGTTCTTACAAAACAAAAATATTCTTTTACATTCATATACCATGATTTGTAGAGTCATTGCCCACTCGATGGGAACCCTAGCCATCCCAAGTAATCATCTCAAACTGACTCCTTTGCTTACTTCTTCAGGTTCCTGGACTATCTCTCTGACTTGTGTGTGTCCAACCACATTGCCATCCCGGTCACTCAGGAGCTCATCTGCAAATGTGTCCTGGACCCCAAGAACAGCGACATTCTCATCAAGACAGAGTGAGGGCTGGGTCTTCTCCCCATTTATTTCTCTTTCCTCTTTGATTATCAAGGCTCTGTCTGGTCCTCCCCCACTCCTTGGGTCTAAATCAGAATTGTCTCTCTCCTAGCATAGTAAGATCCCTCATCTTGATTCCAATCACCCCTCACTTCCCCAGGTAAAGAACCAGGGGCATATCTTCCTCCCCTCACCCCACTCTCAGATTAAATGTATTTATTGCACATCTCTGTGTAGGTGGGGTACTGTGGGAAACATAAAGGAAGAATAAGATACGTAGCACTCTTTTTGGCAAGACTTAAATGGGTCGCCCTGTGGAGGGGACACAGGTTGATAAAGGCATAACTCCTAGAGTCCATGTTGACTCAGATCCCCTTGCAAGGCAACCTGTCCAAACTTTGCCAGAAGGAATGTTACCCATGGTGCAGTAGAAAAAAACAACAACACTGGATTTAGAGTTAAAGCACCTGGGTTCAAATCCTGTTCGGGACACTTAATGGCTGTGTGATCCTGGCAAGTCACTTAAAACTCTACAGACCTCAGTTTCCTCATCTATAAAATATTGGAGCTGAACTCAATGGCCCCTAACGTGCTTTCTAGCTCTGGTTCTGTGATTAATGATATACAAAAATGAGCTTAGACGGAATGTCTTCTAGGGAGCCTTCTGACTTCAGGGGTTTGCTAGTAAATGTTTAACAACAAATTTCCCTCTCCCCCAAAAAGGAATGTGCAGATACACTTTCAAATTTAATCTGCATTATTAACACATTTTTTCCATTGCTCTGTTAGACAATGAACAGAACAATAAATCAGTTTGTGATGTTTGGTTTCTGAGGTATAAAGGCTCACTCTGAAAATTAAAACAATGAAAACAATCTCAAAGCCATCTGAGCTGGCTCCAGCATACCCTTGTGCAGACTTTGTGATCTCCAGGGGTTCTCATAGTCTCTGATTTTCTCAGGATGGGAGGAAGTTGGGTTAGGGTTCTAGAAGAACCCAGGGTTCTAGAAGAAAGGGACTCTTAAGCTGGGACTCAAACCAACTGGGTGTTTTCCTCACAGGCTGCGGCCGGTGAAAGAAATGTCTCAGTCCCATGAGTACTTGAGCATTGAATACTCAGAGGAGGAAGTCTGGCTGACTTGGAGTGACAAGAACAACGAACATCATGAGAAGAGCATTCGGCAGCTGGCCCAGGAGGCCCGGGCAGGCAACGCCCATGATGAGAACGTGCTCAGTTACTACAGGTAGGTAGCTCTGTGGATCCGATCCACCCCAACATTCTCTGTGCCTGTCTCTTGGCTTCCTGGCACCTCCCCACACTGGAATGTCCTCCCTCCTTACTTTTGCCTCTTAAAATCAGTAGCTTCCTTCACATCTCAGCCTACACTCCATCCCCTATGTGGGGAGCAGAGCAAGCTACTTACCTTTTTTGTTTAAATGACTCTTTAATAAAAGATTTTCAGGATGATCTCTCACCCTTATTGGTGGAAGTCCCATAACTGTGATTTATCATCATCATTAATGATGGTGATAATGGTAATATTGTCCTTTAAGGTTTGCAAAGTATGTTCTGTGTATTTTTTATTTGATTCTCACAACAACCATGGAAGGAAAAATTCTATTACTTTTATTTCCCATTGTATAGTAGAGGAACCTGAGATGGATAGAGGTTAAGTGACTTGCCCAGGGTCACACAGTTAGTAAAGGTCTGAGGCAGGATTCCAACTCAGATATTCCTGTCTCCAAGTCCAGTACTCTATCCATGCCAATACTGAGCTGTCCAGACCAGGGTTGGTGACTCCTGCTACAGTGCCAAAGGCGGCCTGTAAGTTTGGAGTGGGCCAGGCTGGGCTGGCCCCCAGTAGAACTGTGGAGATGCTGAAGCTTAGATGCTGTCTCCCATTATTTCTGCCTCTTTGCTCCCTCCTTCCCTCTCCCCATCGCCATTCCTCTGTGCCCTGTCCTTTCACTGGACTGATAGCTGGTGAATCCCTGCTGAAGTGTGAGCTGATCTGGCCTTGGAGTGTAGCTGCCTCTGGGGTGAGTGGTTTCCCCTTCCCCCACCTGGCTCCCTTCCCTTGGTGAGGGAGAGTGAATGCAGGAAGACTTGGCATGCAAACCCTGTGAGCTGCGGGTTCCTGGTCTAATCTAGATCCCTCCCACTACAGTTTAAGCAGTGTTCTCTGACTCATCCTGGGCAGACGCAGCCATAGTTTCCTTCTTCCTCCCCCTCCTACCTTTACCATGCCCCTGTGTCTACCCACTTATTTCCCCTTCTTAAACTGTATTCAAGTACCTGAAGGGCTTCCATGTGGAGGAGGGATAGGCCTTATTCTGCCTCATCCCATGAAAACTTGAGAAAGGCAGGTTTTGTCCTAAAAAGGGAAAAAAACAATTAGAGCTGTCCAAAAGTAGCATGTATTTTCCTTGGGAGTTGGTGGGTTTCCCTTACCTGGAAGTCTTTGAACAGAGGCTGGATGACCACTTTCAAGAGATATTGTAAAGCCTCAAGTCTCTTATTAAAAGCCATCATTTACCCAGCCACCAATGACTTTTCTTTAAAAAAAAAAAAAAGCACAGATTTGACATGTCACTCACCAGCTCAATAAACTCCAGTGTCTCCCTATTGCTTTTAGAATCAGATATAAACTGCTGTGTTTGGCATGAAAAGGTCTCCATCCCTAGCCCCAGTCCACTTTTCTGGCCTTATTAATAATATTACATTACTGTCCTTCACACACCTTATTGTCAGGTGAACTGGTTTTCTTGCTGTTCCTTGTACCCATGACACTATCTCCCAACCGTGCCTTTGCATTGTCTGTCTCCCATGCCTGGAATGTGCTCCCTTCTCACTACCATCTTGCAGAATTCCTTGTTTCCTTCACAGCTCAGCTCAAATGCCAAATCCTCTCCTCTATTTGCCCTTCCTTCCCTGTGACAGATACCAGTTGAAGCTGTTTGCCCGCATGTGTCTGGACCGCCAGTATCTGGCCATCCATGAGATCTCCCAACAGCTGGGTGTGGATCTGATCTTCCTGTGCATGGCAGATGAGATGCTTCCCTTTGATCTACGTGCCTCCTTTTGTCATCTCATGCTGCATGTGCATGTAGACCGAGACCCCCAGGAACTCGTCACCCCAGTCAAGTTCGCCCGCCTCTGGACAGAGATCCCCACAGCCATCACCATCAAGGAGTGAGACCTGGGCCCATAAGAGCCAAAGGGACCATAAGGAAGGGGGACAGGAGATAAGGAACTGGGGCCAGAGGTTGAAGAATGGGTGACCTTCTAGATTAAGGTGGGGGGAAAAACTGAGGGAGAAGGAAGGGGCTTGATTCCCTTACCTCCCTTTCTTTCTCTTTACTCTTTCCAACCCATCCCATCTCCCCACCTTGTTCTTCTAGCTATGACTCCAACCTCAATGACTCTCGGGATGACAAGAAGAATAAGTTTGCCAACACCATGGAGTTTGTAGAAGACTATCTCAACAATGTAGTCAGTGAGGCTGTGCCCTTTGCCAATGAGGAGAAGAACAAGCTCACCTTTGAGGTAAGACCTTCCACCAGGCCGCTGGGTGGCCCAGTGGATAGAGTGTTGTGACTGGAGTTGGGAAGCCCTGAGTTCAAATTTGGCCTCAGATACTTACTAGCTGTGTGACCCTGGGCAAATCACTTCATCTCTAATTGCCTCAGTTTCCTTATCTGTAAAATGGAGACAATAATAGCACCTACCTCCCAGGTTGTTGTGAGGATCAAAGGAGATAAAAGCGCTTAACACAGGGCCCGCCACCTCGCAGACACTGTGTAAATGCTAGCTATTATTAAAGAGAAGTGGGAGCGCAGAATCATGTGAAGGAATACCCAGGGAGGAGGATGAAGAGTCATTCAACAAGCATTTCTGAAGCTCCTGTTAGACTCAAGGTAGGAGGGGGGCTGGTTTCTAGACCAAAGAGAGGCTAGATGACCACTTGTCAGGGGTGTTAAGACAGGGATTCCTTTCAGGGATGGGTTGACTATATGACTCATGAAGACCCTTCTCAAAATGAATTTGCATGTGCTGAGATTTTCTGGTTCTAGGTTCAGCCCCCAAGGTAGGTCAAGCAAAGCCCCTTGATGCCTTCGTGTCACTGGCAGAGAGAGCACTGGACTTCATAGTAAAGAGATCTGGATTTGAATCGTGGCCTTGCCACTTACTGTGTGACCTTGGACAAGTCACTCCCTCTCTTTGTGCCTAATGTCCTCATTTGTAAAATGGAGATAATAATAACAATTTGGCATAATAAATCAACAGACATAATCAATCGATATTCAGACCTTACTATGTTCCAGGCATCCTGCTAAGTTCTGGAGATACAAACTAATAAAAAATTGTCCCTGCCTTCCAGGAGCTTACATTCTTTTTTTTTTTTTGGAGGGCAATTGGGGTTAAGTGACTTGCCCAAGGTCACATGGCTAGGTTTTGTGTTAAGTGTCCGGGATGCTCTACTCACTGTGCCACCTAGTTGCCCCAGGAGCTTACATTCTAATAGAAGACAACATGTAAATAAACAGGTACATGTAAGATACACACAGAGTTGATGGAAGATAACTTTAGAAAAGAAAATGCAAGTGTTTTGGGAAACCAGGAAAGGTCTCCTATAGAAGGTGGAATGTTAGCTAAATCTTCAAGGAAACCAGAGCTTTTAGGAGGGAGAGCATTCCAGGCACAGGGAACAGCCAGTGTGAAGATATGGGGATAGGAGATAGAGTGTGCTTGTTCAGCACCCTCAGAATCTGGGAGACCTCGGTTCTAGTCCCACCTCTGACACATTCTCACTGTCCAATGCTCACCTCTCAGTGCCTCAGGCAGCTTTCTGAAACCCTCAATGGCAGAATGGTTTCTGACCTGCCTCGGTAAAGGGGGATATCTTCATTTAGGAATGCCAATTAAATCTCAAGTCTGTACAAAAAAACAGAAAAAAAACAGCTAAAACCAAAACACCCCCAAATGTAATCCTACTCACCTAAAAGGACCAGTGTGAGAAAAGCTCTTTGCAAATCTGAAAATGTGATGGAAATGTGAGTTGTTAGTTCTGGCTTTTCTGGAAATAACTCAATGTGTGAGTCATTTCCCCCTTTGAACAGCAGTTTCCTTATCAGCAAAATAAAGGGGTTGGACTGTGATCTCTGAGGTCCCTTCCGGCCAAGATCCTGTGATTCTTCTGTGATTCTGTCAATACCCCTTGTCTAAATCACTTCCTGGGTAGCCTGATGCTCAGGGGATACTGAAAACCTAGAGGCTATTTCGTGGAGGTGGGCTTTTCTCTATTACCTGATGGGGGTTGGGGAAAGAGCCTACTCCTGATTTGCAGCAAGGCAATTAGTTTAGGGATTCTCTCAGCCTCCTTCCACTTAGTCCTTATCCCACATGACCAACAACCACTCAGCCAAAATGTCTCCCCTTCCACCATACTCATTGTCTTCCCTTTGCTGCCTTGGTTCCTGGGCTAAGAAAGTCCTCTTAGCAAGTGCACGCCCCGTGCCAGGCTTATTATGTCAGCCTCTTTTTACAGAGAAAAAGACACAAGAGGAAGATTCAAGTCACTCTTTTGGATGCCTGCTCCCTGATTTCTTTCCAGCCTACCTCCAAACCATTCCTTGTTTAATAATAACAATCATAATAATAGCTAGCGTTTACATAGTACTTTAACTATTTGCAAATACTGTTTCATTTTATCCTTACAACTGCCCTGGGAGGTATGTGTGATTATTATCCCTGTAAAGAAACAGGTTGAGGGAGGATAATTGATTTACCCCACGTCACAACTCCCAAGTGCACACAGATCTTGACTCCAGATTTGTTGCTCTGACCATTAGAAGTTTGGCTTCCTAGGATCCTAAGTCCATGGCAGTTTCTATCCTGGAATAATTCTGTAGTGTCCCCAAGACTAGGTTCCCTAAGGACGAGAGATAGAAGGGCACAGGTGTGCCTTCTCAAAAACTTTGTTGTTCTGTTGTTTCAATCATGTCCTAACCCTATTTGGCAAAGATACTGGAGTGGTTTACCATTTCCTTCTCCAGATCATTTTACAGATGAGGAAACCGAGGCAAACAGGGTGAAGTAACTTGCCCAAGGTCACACAGTTACTGCATGTCTGAGGCTGGATTTGAACTCAGGTCTTCTTTACTCCAGGTCTAGTACTGTATCCCCTGAGCTTTCTCAAAGACTGAGTTTCTTGTAATAACTAGGCATGAATCTGACACTGAGGAATTTATCTAAACTTTTCATATAATAAATAATAGCTAACATTTATACAACAATCCTGAGGTCAATACTGTTATTATTGTTTTATGTATGAGGAAGCTGAGACTGAGAGAGGTTAAATGACGTGGGCCGGGCTACAAGGAAAATTTGCATCTGAGGCCGGTTTCAAACTCAAGCCTTCCTGCCTCCAAGTCCAGCGCTCTTAGCAGTCTCATGAAGCTATTCCCAGTTCATGCCTGTTGGGGGAATGAATAGGGCAATGGGGGAAAAAATTCAAACAAGCAATAAAATCCTCAACAAATCCCCTGCTTCTGAGCCTAGCTGGGCTTCTACCTTGCTTGTGACCTTGGGCAAGTTACTTAACTTTTCTGAATGTTAATTACCTCCTCTAAAAAGAGGTTAATAATACTTACACTGCCTACCCCACAGGCTTATGTTATAAAAACCTATTATATATTATAAGGAAAATGTTTTCAAAACCTTCAAGCTCCCAGGAACGGTAGAGTCATTTTTATTCCCGTGATGATCGCCGATCCCATACCCTTTCAGCCTGTGCATCAACAGCCCGGCTCCTTCTTCTGTTCTTATCTCTCTTCTTTCTCCCCAACCACCTGCTGCAGGTCGTCAGCCTGGCCCACAACCTCATCTATTTCGGCTTCTACAGCTTCAGTGAGCTGCTTCGGCTCACCCGGACACTGCTGGGCATCATTGACTGTGTGCAGGGCCCCCCAGTCTTGTTGCAGGCCTACAATGAAGATCCTGGGGGTGAGGCTGGGGCCCTGGGATGGGACCCTCCTGACAGGACAGGCAAAGGCAGTCAGGATGGTGGGGATGGGGTGATGTGTCTCAAAACCCTGTCAGATAAAACTCAGGTAAAGGAACTTGGGTTGTTTAGCATAATTAAGGGAAGACTTGGAGGTGGGATCTGGGAAACCCTGATAGCCACCTTTAGAAAGGTTGTCTCCTGGAAGGAAGACTAGATTTGGTCTGTATGGTCTCAAAAGGGCCAGCTAGGAACAATAGATGGGAGGCTAAAGAGGCATATTTGGGTTCTTATCTGTATAAGCAAAGCCTTTCTTCTTAGAGTTATTCTGTGGAGGTAGTGAGTTCTCTGTCACCAGAGGGCTTTTATCCAAGACTCAGGTGATCATTTGTAAGGATATTATAGAACGGGTGTTCTTAACCACTGTTTGTGTCCTGGATCTTGCTGGCAGTCTGATGAAGTCTCTAGGCCTCATCTCATAATGATATTTTTAAAGGCATAAAATAAAGGGCGTGTGATTAGAAAGGGAATCAGTAATGTGGAAATATGGTCATCAAACTATTGAAAATACAAGTTCGTGGACCCTTGTTTAAGAACTCCTATTGTTGAGGGAAATTCTGTTGTTTGCCTCTGAAATTATTTCCAGTTCTGAGATCCTCAGATTTTATGAATGCAGGTTTGCCCCACTCCCTTTATTAGAAATGGGATAATGATGCATTCTGAAATGGCTGAGGGCTCTCAGATTCTCCATGGGGACTGCATTACAGGATTTAGGTTCAGACATACTCACAGGGTGCCAAATTATATTTCGCCTTGCCACTAGATAAATCCATTTTCCGTCATTCTGGTCCTTGCTCACCGCTCTTCCCTTCCTGTCACTTGATTGGGTTAGGCTGGGTACTCCCTGCAGGTCTCCTAGAGAGAGTCTGTGTTAGCACTTAGCACAGGGCCTAGCACTTAATAAATATTTATTGACTGTCAGCCACTTAATAATTAAGTAGCCACTTAATAAATGATTGACTCAGTCCCACAGACTTCCAATCTAAGGAGGGAGACAAAGTTCCTTCCCTTAGGGAACTCCCAATCTGACCAACAAAACAATCCTTACTCTTAGGGAGCTCCCAGTCTGGTACGAGGGACACAAATCTGCCCTCAGAGATCTTCCAGTCTGATGGAATCCCAAAGCCTAGCCAGCTCTTTATGTGTATAGATGTATAATGTATATGTTTGTGTGTGTTTATACACACATTTATACATATTTTTATATGTATCTATTATATACATTTTTGAAATATTTTAATTTTTCCCCAATTACATATAAAAACATTTAACAATCTCTTAAAAAGAAATTTTGACTTCCAAATTATATCACTCCCTCCCTTCCTTCCCCCCTCCCTAAGATGGTAAGCGGTTTGATACAGGTCATACAATGTGCAGTCATGCAAACAAAATTTCCATGTTACTCATTTTGTAGAGGAAAATATGAACCAAAAAAAAAAAAGAAAGAAAAAAGTAAAAAATAGTCTACTTCAGTCTGTATTCAGATTCCATCAGTTCTTTCTCTGGAGATGGATAGCATTTTTCATCATGAGTCCTTTGTTATTGCCTTGAATCATTGTATTGCTAAGAATAGATGAGTCATTCACAATTGTTCATTGTGCAGTAATGCGGTTACTGTGCACACTGTTCTTTTGATTCTGTTCATTTCACTCTCCATCAGTTCATGTAAGTCTTTCCAGGTTTTTCTGAAATCATCATGCTCATCATTTCTTAGAGCATAATAGTATTCCATCGCAATCATATGCCACAGCTTGTTCAGCCGTTCCCCAGTTGATGGGCATCCCCTCAATTTCCAATTCTTTGTCACCACACCAAAGTAGCAGATGATTCCTTATGTTATTAATGTCAAATCTCACCTCAAAATGGCCTTCAGGATGCCTTCCACCAAGGCCCACATTAATTCCGTTCCTATTTTCATTCTCATTGAGAGCCTGGCCTACCCATTCCCTACCCTGCCAACGTCATCATTGTCACCATAGCCGGCATTTATATATCGCCTGCTGTGTGCTAGGTACTTTGCTAAGCACTTTACAAACATTATCTCATGTGATCCTCACAACAACTGTGGGAGGCAGGTGGTAGTATGATCCCCATTTTACAGATCAAGAAACTGAAGCAAAGAGGTTTTATGACCTTGCCTCAGGTCACATAGCTCATCAGTGTCAGAGGCTGGATTTGGACTCTGGACTTCCTGACTCTAGGCCCAAGGCTGTGTCTGCCTTCATGTACCTCCCTTCTACAGGCCTTCTCCTTCCCCACCTGATTCATCTTGTCACTTATCCAAATACCTCACCTCTCAAACTTAAATTAGAACTCATTAATGGTTAGGTAGCCTTCCCTGATTAATCCTGCCCCTTTCTTACTTCTCTTTTATGCTCTATGTCCTCACTTCACGTGTATACCCAGATTATGCAGTCAATTAACTTAATCAGCCTTTTATTAAGTGCCTACTATGTGCCAGGAGATAACAAGGTATAAAGAATGAAACAATGCCTCTTTTTTAAGGAGTGATATTCTATTGGGGAGGGGGGGCAGGTACATATATAAATAAATGCAGCATAAACATAAAGTGAATAAATAAATAAAGTTGCCAAATATAAACTAGTTTGAGAGTAAGGGCAGTAGCAGTCAGGGGAATTAGTTGGTACCTTCATGTGTCTGCTGAACTATGTCTTATTACCACATCAGAGAGTGGCTATGTATGTGTATGGTATTGCTTGTCTCCTTGGTTACATTGGGAGTTCCTGAGGATAGGATCTGATTGAGAGCTCTCTGAGGGCAGGGATTATGCCTCCTCACTTCTTTATATTCCCTCCCAGCTTCTAGTGTAGACTCCAGCACAGAGTGGACCCTCAGGATAGGATGGGGTTTGGATACAAGGGCTAGAGAGGTTCAGGCTTTTCTCTATGTATTGAGTCCCCATTTGGGGACAGTGACAGAGCATCCTCTCCCTGGCTTACCTTATCCCTCCAGTTCTGATGTCACTGAACATATCTGGCATTTACCCTAATCTCCTCCAGGGAAAAATGTTCGTCGATCCATCCAGGGGGTGGGGCAGATGATGTCCACCATGGTGCTGAGCCGTAAGCAGTCCATCTTCAATGCTCCCAGCCTCCCCACTGCTGGGACCCAGGAGTCAATGGACCGAGGAAAGTTTGTGGAGAATGAAGACATTGTAGTGATGGAGACCAAACTCAAAATCCTAGAAATCCTGCAGGTAGTTGGGATGGCAGGAGGGGGAGACAAAGGGAATAACATTTTCATAATGTTGTGCCTGAACCCAAATCCCAGGTCACCTGCCCATCACCTGATTCGTGACCCACCATTGCCCACCTGTGCCCCACCATTAAGCCTCTTTTTATTTCTGTCTTTGTCTCTGTCTCTGTCTCTGTCCTATATTCTGTCATAGCTCAGAACAGCTGTAAGGCATGACTGGGCATTGCTCAGGGCAAAGTTCCCTATTATTATTCTCTCTATATATTTTTCCCTTGAATCATTATGAGTGTATAAAGTGCAGCTCAGGGTTATGGTGCAACATAGAGACCCTGTCCTGTCCTGTTAAC
>JAQQSW010008080.1:0-13555 GCA_028646575.1 Pseudocheirus occidentalis
GATCAGATGGAAATTTGGAGATTCAAAAAATTTTGCCTAGAGTAAAGTGAGGAAGTATTCAGTTCAAATCTCACTTCAGACACTTATTATTTGGGTTAGTTGGGTGAGGGTATATGGGGAGTTTAGGGAAGACTAGCACCTCTGGAGTGAGGGCTGCTCAATCACCTTTGGTGGCCACCTTTCACCCACCTCTCATCTGTGGCTCCAAGAAGCTGTAGCATGTGTAGTGGCCACACCCAATTAAAACCTTCTTGGTGGATGGGCTAAACCCATCTGGTTTAGGTAGAGAATAACCAACAGGTCTCAAACCCTTTAGTAAGTTAGTGGGATGTCTTCACCAAGCACGTAAAAGTGACTGAAGGAGGCACTGTATAGGGCTTAGAGTAGTGGTTCTCAACCTTCCTAATGCCACAACCCTTTAATACTTGTATGTGGGCATATCTGCATGTGGGTGGACCCGCCTGGCAACGAGAGGGGAGAGGTGTCTTCATTCTTAAGACTGTTGGAAATATGTTTTCTGATGGTCTTAGGCAATCCCTGTAACCCCTATGAAAGGTTGAGAACCATTGGCTTAGAGCTTGGTCAGAAATTGAAGGTTGCTAAGGTCATCCGCTGCATCCCAAGCCATTGCCAGTCATCTTGATTTTTGCGTTGCTACGGGACTTTGACTCAGGAAGAGAGATTGAGGCTGATGGTTTTGGGTAACTGTGCCTCACTTAAACCCAATTCATGTACAAGTTAAGACCACTCTGTAATGTCATTAGTTCTCTTCCAAAATGAAGGCTGAACAACAATTAGAGTCTGGGCAACTGAATTAATCTCTCAATCTCAGTTTATAAACCATATACTCAATGGAGATACTAATAGCACCTACTTCCCATCGTTTTTGTAAGGTTCAAATGAGAGAACATAATAATGTCAAGTGCTTTTCAATACTGAAAGTGCTACATAAATAGAAACTATTATTATTCCTACCAATTAGGCTCAACTTCTCCACTAGGTATGTTGACTCCCAGCGGCACTGCCTCCGCTGACAGCTGGCAAAGGTCTTTCTCCATTCCATCCTGGGAAGGATCAGGGGTTGGGGGATTTCTGCCAAATGAACATCTGTTTTAGCAGCAAACTAGGAAAAGTTCTGCTAAGCATGCCTCAGAAAAACACAGGTCAACCTGTGCACCTGTTCAGCTCCTAGGGTAGGTGAACTCATCAGCCTCAGTCATTACAGTCTGAACATTTGTCAGACCTTGGCATTGTATCTGTTGTGATGTAGCCAATCCAGGAATTAACATTTTTTAAAAGGTGGAAAGAATAGCTTTTACGGTTAGCATAATCACAGCTATCCACACGATACATTCTTGTAGCATAAAATAAACAGCAAAATTCTCTGCTTTGATTGCAATCTTGTTTCAATTTCCTGTCTTTCCTATCATGCAGAATTGACTGAGAGTAGTGAGGTGCCTTGGGAGGTAGTGTATTCTCTGTCAATGGAAGTCAAAGTCTTTGAGAAGAGACTGGAAGACCACTTGTTGGAGTCATAGAGAGGATTCTTGTTTGGGTGGGAGCTGAACTAAATGACCTCTGAAGTCAACTGCTCAATCAGCAAGCATGAATTAAATGTCTCCTCTGTATCAGGACCTCTGTTAGATACTGGGGATAGAAATACAATGAATGTAACCACTTATACTCTTAAGGAACTTTTGTACTATCAGGGAGGCAAGATAATTACATAAAGGATCAATATTAAGAGAATAAATTTTAATTAATACAGGGCAGTTAGTGAGGTAAGGCAGTTGTTGGGAAAGGATCTAGAAAGACTGCAGGTAGAAAAGCATGATGGAGTTGTCTTAAAGAGGAAGAGGAGGAATGTAAAGGGAGGAGGGGGTGCATTCCAGGAATGGCAGATGGCCAAGGAGAAGGCATGTCCAACTGAAATTATGTGATTACAAGATTTTCCTGTAACTCCAGTGTCAAGTGATTACAGCTGGAGTGAGCCCAGAGCCAGGCCTTCCCTCCTTCCTCTCAGAGCTAGCATCTGTGTGGGAGAGCAACAGATCCTATGTAATTTGACTCACTTTGAGGAATATGAATCCTCTATAAATCTGCCTAAAAATAATTTTTCTTGTGGGTATCAAGTTTCTGGGGTTTTCTGAGTGTTAAAGACAATAATAATTAGAAATGTTCTAATGTCAGCTAATTGATTGAACCTTCCTGTAACTCACTATATTGCCCACCATGATATACATACAGTGGTGTTAATGAGACAGGACCATTATTTTGGTGAATTAAATTGACTTAAAATTGTCTTTCTCCTAACTGGTGAAATATAATATCTGAACCAGAAGGGGACTTAGAGGTCATTTATACCCACTTCCTAATTTTAGTTATAATCTAACTCCCACCCACTCATGCCCTACTCCCCACTTGCTCTAGTGACAGACTTTTCCAATCCTTGCCTCAACTGAACACTTTGTGTTCTCATGGATCTCCTCCTACTAATTTGTCTATTCTTCTATCTGTCTTGTCATATTCCTTCCACCCCTTAGGTGTAGATAGACACAAAGTCTTTGTCCTGGGACCTGGTTCTCTGATGTGTTTCAGCTCTTTTCTCTTTTAAGATTGTTCACTCCAATGGTATCAATCACTCAATCACTAAGCACTTATTAGGTGCCTACTATGTTCCAGGCACAGAGAAGCTAGGTGGTGCCATAGTGCACAGTGTTAAGCCTGTAGTCAGGAGGACTCATCTTCCCGAGTTCAAATCTGTTTTCAGACACTTACTAGCTGTGTGACCCTGGGCAAGTGACTTCACCCCATTTGTCTCAGTTTCTTTATTGGTAGAATGAGCCTGAAGAGAAGGAAAGGCAAACTAGTCTAGTAATTTTGCCAAGAACATCCCAAATGGGGTCAATGAAAAATCAGACACAACTAAAAAGTGACTGAACGTGTCCCATTCACTTTGCTAAGCCCTTGGGAATAGGCAAAGGATGATTTCAATTATTACCTCTATGAAGATGATTCCCAAATCTTTATCTTCACTCCTGAACTCTTCCGAGTACACCCACCCTTTATTTCAAACTACTTTTTGAAAATTTCTACCAGGATAGCTGTACAGTACCTTAAATTCAGCAGTTCTAAAATTGAACTTCCTCCTCCATCTTCTCTATCTCTGTAATGATACTGCCGTCCTATTAGTAACCCAAACTTGTAAATCTGGAGTCACCTTACAGTGACCTTTCAAAGCTCAGCTCAAGTTTTTTACATCAGTGGTCTCCAATTCAAAAAGAAACAGGTCTATTAATCCATCGATAAGGATCCCTATAAGGCTACACATTGACTTAGAAAACCACAGATTAACATTATATTGTTAAATATTTCAAAATAATTTCAATAGTCCAAAACATTTAAATATATTTTTATCAAATAGTTCCCAATTTTATTTAATGTAGTTCCCACCACACACATGAGTATTTTGGGCTTTACATGGCACATAGATTGTATGTTTGACGTTTCTGATCTATCTGATGCCTTTACTTACCCCCTCACCAACTTCTGGTGCCCTTGGGTTTGTATTTATTTGTGTATAGATTTTATATTTATGTAGGTAACACTCTTACCCAAGTAGGCTTGAGTAATTCTTGAAAGCCCCTGCCTATGCACTGAGAGATATTATTCCCAATTGGCTGAGAGAACTCTGAGAGATTTTATAAGGGCCTTGTTGGGGAGCCAGCTTTCACCCTGACGCCCTCTGTCTCTAGTTCCTATCTGTTCCTTTGCTTCTCTCTCAGCTTCCTCCTCTGCTTGTTCCATCCTTTGTGTCCCCGTAAGCACCATAAGATCAGAGGCCTCTTGAGCTGAAGAGACTTCACAACACTCCATATGTCCACAATGTCTCAAGAATCGTAAGACGATCACCCTAGTCACCTGGGTGGAACCATTCCACTTCAGTCTATGTGTTGTTTCCCTTAATAGAGCATAAGTTCCTGGAGGGTGGGCACTCCCAATTTTTTTTTAATCCCAGGTGTCTAGTACAGTGTCAGCACATAGTAGGTACTTAAATGCTTTTCAATTTGACTGATTTCTAGAGAGAAAAACCTGGAGCAGTGGAAAAGGGTGATAAATTTGGAGTCAGGAGACCCAGTTTCAAATCTTGCTGACACAACCTGTATGACCTTGGGTGAGTAACTTTGCCTCCATCTATGGAAATTGGGCTAGATGTCATGACTTTCCTTCTAGCTGTAAATGTATGATTTAATGTTCACCAATTATATTTCTCCATTTGAGTAAGGAAACAGGCACAGAGAAGTTGGATGACTTTCCGAAGTTACACAGCTAGCTAGTGGCGAAACCAGGACCCGGTCCTGGGCCACTGCTCTTCACGCTAGGCTAATATCCAACGGCATCTCTCAATGTGAGCATGCTGCCCCAGTTTCTCTTTCTGAATAAGGAGACTTACAATTTTTTTGAGCTCCCATCACTGTGATTTGTCACTTGTAGCGACATAATGTTGCCTGCTGGAATTATTTCTGAGAGTATACAAGTATCCAATATTTCAGTCAAATTCATACCAGAGGAAAAAATATTACTGAGCGCTAACAAGTTTGACTAAATATAATATAAAGCGTATCATGTGCTAAAGGAATCTGTATGCACACTTATTCAAGTGAATGCTATAAATTTAATTTTCCAAAGTCACTAAATGCTTGTGTGGGACACTTTATGGCTTAAATCTCTCTAGAGAGAGACAAGCCAGAAAAGATTCCTAGGAAACATTCTATCTCTCTTTGTTGGTTATTTTAGAGCTTGCAACCAAATGGCCACAAGGAGGCGCTAAAGTATCAAATTAAGAATTAGCACATTTATTCAAGTGGATTGCTTTAAGATTATATATTTTTCAAAAAATGTAAGCATTTTATAGACTTCTTTCTGGTCCCCAATTATAGTAATTCTTGGTAGAATGTAGGATGTTGTGTTTCACTAACTGGTCAGTCACTCAGGAGTAATATAATCAAGTGACCAAGATGGTCTCTGCCTGTCTCCCTCTATCTCTCCGTCACTCTTTCTTACATACACCTGAACCCTGTGGCAAGCTTATGAGAGCTCACAGACAAGATCGTCTCTTGGATGGGTTGGGATCGTCCTTGTCAGACAGAGCTTCCAGATCCATGAGGTTACTAGATGCATTTGAATCTTTCCTGGGAGACGGTATAAGGTAATGCATAAAGAAACAGACCGGGAATGCAAAATACCTAGATTCCAATCCAGCCCTAACAGGTACTAAGCAAGACTCCTTCCCTCTCTGAGGCTCAGCTTCCTGATATTTAAAAGAGGAACACGCATCTCCAAAGGATAGGCTCAAATGAGAGAGAAGCATTCTGTCCACTTTGAAAATGTCCTAAAAATGTCAGTGTTAATTATTGCTAAGTTTGGGATTGGCTGGGAAACAGCCATCCACCAAAATGTCCAGACTTTCTGTAGGCTGCTGCTTTTCCTGTTCTCTGTACACCCTCAATAAAATCACCTTCTTGGCAATACATCGTATGTTCCCAATAGGAGTTTCAGGAAATAATGCAGAATAAACTCACAGAATCAATATAGAGACACAATTAACTGAGTTGCAGGGGAATCAAATGATGTGTGAAGCAGAACATGCCAAGTATCTCATGTTGCTCTTTGTCCTGTTGAGCACGTTGAGTTTGGGACACGTCTCTTTTCATCTGACTTAAGAACTCCATAATCTAGCACATCAGGAGGTTGTCCTGATGGTTGTGGTGGTGGTGGTGGGTCACAGTAACCTAGACTTGGTGGGAAGAGTTTAATCCAGTAGAAATGTTTATTCCTTGCTTACAAGGTCCCTTGGTTACATAAATCCCATGTGGCTGAGTTAAATGGATGTAGTCATCTTAGGGGCAGCTCCACCCTGATTGACCACAGATACCGCCTGACTGGGTAAGCCTGGCAGTGAAAGGCAGCTTGGCATAGTGGGTAGAGCCTGGGCCTAGATTCTGGATAAATGTGGGCTCAAATTTTGCCTTAGAAATTTGCTAGCTGGGGGGTGACTAGGTGAAGCAGTGAATAGAGCACCAGCCGTGGAGTCAGGAGGACATGAGTTCAAATCTGTTCTCAGACACTTAACATAAAAACTAGCCATGTAACCTTGGGCAAGTCACTTAACCCCAACTGCCCTCCAAAAAGCAAAAAAAAAAATTTGCTAGCTGAATGACTCTGGGCAAGTCATTTAAGCACTCTGAGCCTGAGTTTCTTATTCTCAAAATGAGGATAATAATAGCGCCTACATTACAAGTTTGTGTGGTGCAAATGAGATAAAATAGGTAAAGTACTTTGCAAACCGTAAAGCACTATATATTTCATTTTATTATTGTTTTGATAGATGATGCTAAAAATTATTCCGATTAGAAACTATCCTGCTTTTTAATTTGTATTTTAAGGTTCTGCTTAATATTATTACTGTTAATGACAATGATATAATAATGATGCTAGTACTATCATTAATAGTAACAATAATATTAATACACAAAGGTCAGTATGCACTCATGGGGGCACTATGGCCATATGTTGGAAGAGTGATAGCCACTTCCACCCATGCACATCGGTGTAACAAAGAGGCACCGAATGTTCTCACTCATTGGAAAATGCATTCCCTTGGGCTGAGATGATCAGGTCTCACTATGACTAGGACTGGAGCTGAGGGGGAGGGTGGGTAATGCTGAAAATCACTCACTGGGGTTTTTGCCAGTATATTATATTATCTTATCGTGTATGATTTATTTCTTAACACATTTGCATTTTGGAAACAATTCCTAATCTCTTTGAAATGATCAATTCAGGCCTATTTCCTCCCTCTCTCCCGCCCTACTGTGTTTATTTACTAGGAAAATAAACATTTATTGGCAGGCATTACTTTATTTCACTGAAGGCTCCCCCCAAATGTGTCTGGCTCTGTAAAGGGAGAAGATTGGTGGTGGCCAGTTGGACAGTGGTTCCAAACACCACGGGTACATATTTAAAATATTACAGAAGGATAAGAATGGGAATTATCACACACGCATATTTTTTTTTTTTTTTGGTCCGGGATCACTCCATCAGGAAGTGGTGGTTGATGTTTTCCATGTGTTTTGGAGAGAGATCTGGAAAAGAACAGTGGCCTTCCCCAACTGAAGGTAAGGGCTTGAGACTCCTCCCCAGACTAGCTTAATAGAGAACAAGAATACTAGAGAACAACAGACTTATTTACATGAAGAAGAAGCAGATGTGCATAGCTTGCTGGCTCTGTACGTAGTGCTAAATAGAAACATATAATAGTCGTCCCATCCACCTGCAGATGCCGCAATGGTAGGAGAAAGCTTCTTGTAGTAGAGAGAGCAATGAATTTGCAGACAAAGGTTCTGGGTTCAAGTCCAGTCTCTGATGCATGATTGTAGGCCAACCCCTCAATCTTCTGTGGCTTCTTGATTCTTTGTCTGCAAAATAAAGAGGTAGGGAGAAAATATTTCTAAAGTATCTTGTTATGTTACTTGAGCAGGATATAGTTGAATGTCTTCTCCCTTGAATGTAGATTCCTCTCCAAAGTGCTGGTTTTCCCTGAGTTTGGTTGGAGATGGTAGGCAATATATTTAATTCAACAAACATTCATTAAGTGGTGCCTCAACAGTCAAACTGCTCTACCAGGTATGTCACAGAAATGATATCCCATCTTCTAGCTCTGTGCCTTCGGACTAGTTTCCTCCATGCCGAGAATGTGTGTTTTATTCACCTCTGCTTCTTAAAATCTGCTTTCTTAGCACACTTAGGCACTGTCTCCTACAAACAGCCTTTCCTCATCTCCTCTGTTTTTTAGGGCTCTCTCCCTTTTAAATTCACATGGTATTCTTTTGCATACATTCAAATAAATCTGTCATCTCCTTGATTCAGAAATTCCCTCCAGCAATATGGATGGCAGCTCTGTCCATGTCTGTTCCCTCTGGGTTGCTCTTCTTCCTGTCGTCTCCTAAGATTCCTCTTTGGGTGTTCACCCAACATCCTAGAGTCCATTCTTGCCTTCTCTGGGCATTGTATCAATGGCGCACTTGGCTGTCCTCTTGCTGGCCTTCCTTTCTGCCACATGACCAGTCCATCTTCTCCCCCTATCATACGCTTCCTTCATCACAAGTTTATTCTTGTTCTTCAGAGTTCCCCATTGGTTACTTGTGATGCACGACACCCGCCTACCACTGGCCTCTCTGTTGCTTTTGCATAGACTGAGTATTTAGTTCTATGTGTATGTGTTATATCCCTCCAAAAGGATGTAAGCCCCTGGAAGGCAGGAAGAGTTGCATTTTTGTCTCTATGTCCCCCATGCCTAGGACAGTGGCATTAATAGGGTTAGGGTGCTTCCAAAGTGCTCTATTTAGGTCAGCTCATTGATCATCACAATAACCTCGAGAGGCGTGCACGATTATCATCTTCACTTTACAGTTGAGGAAAAAGTTTAAAACTTAGTAAGTTGCCTCGGATCTCATAGATAATAAGCATCTAAGGCAGGATTTGCACTCAGGTCTTTCTGATTCCAAGTCAAGAACATGTATGTGTTCACGTATCTATGCATATGCACATACACATATACCTATATATACACGTATGTATGCATATATTTAAAATAATATTTATTTTTTTCTGCAATTACATGTGCTTTCTTTTTACAATTGTTATTTTTAAGTTTTAAGTTCCAAATTCTCTCCCTCTCTTCCTTCTTCCCTCCTCTTCTCCTTAACTGAGATGGTAAGCAATCTGATCCAGGTTATACATGGGCCATCATGTCAAACATTTCCCTAATAGTTATTTGAATTGTCTGGTAGTTGCGATCCTATGGTAATTCATAGAAACATAGTCTTTCACAGCTGGATTGGACTTTAGAGTTCAATTGGCCTGACCTCCCTGTTTTTAACTGAGAAATTGAGAAAAGGGAGACCCAGAGACTGGGTCCGAGGTTTGTTCAAAGTGACAGTAAGTAAGTGGATTCAGGCCGGAGACTGGAACAGTCCACCTTCTGGTCCAAGGCTTGCTCACCTTCCCTGCACTGCCAATCATACCATAGGAAACATTAGGCATATTTGGGTTGGATTCCTACTTCCAAAATCTGGAAGGTGCATTAATATTTTCCAGAATAAAACCCCCAATATTCTGTGGCCTGAAAAGAAAGGTAGTTTCTAATCTTCTGGGGGAGTCCTACATAACAGAATAGAAGCATTTATTAGATAATTAGCTTTATAATAACAGTCCTTCACTGTACCCTCTGAAAATATCATTGGTCACATATTAGTCTCTGGTTTGGTTATTTCTGAAGATTTCTTCTGTCCAAATTCATCCCAGGGAGAACTGCCCATTGGCAGGATAGCACTGTGATTATCTCACCGTGTATGATGCCTTTAACAGCATAATGGATTTCACAATTGCTAGTGGATTAGAAGACCTGCCCTCCATGATAATTTCAACAGGCACATAACCTTCCATCCCAGGGCGAGTGATTTAAGGGTATTTCCCCCTGATGCGCCATCTCCCAGCCTACATACCGTTGGAGACATTGCATCTTCAACCACCCATATTTCTCTGGGAGCCATCTGGTAAAATGATTTTTTTAGAGCAACCGGGTAATTTTTTAGTCCATGAAATGAACCCAGGCCTCTACCGGACTGAAGTCAAGATTCCCTGAATTGATCTGCAATACTTTTCTTCCAGTAGACATTCATATTTACTATCACCTTCATAAATAACCATTGAAAAATACTTCTCATACTTGCTGAGAGGTTGTAGGGTGTCAAAATGTGGACTTAGATTTAGGATATCTGGGTTCAGATCCTGGCTTTGAATCTCTCTGAATGACCTTGGGTCAGTCATAACCTTTTATTGTTTCACCTATCTAGATCTTAGAAGGGGTCTCAGGGATTATCTATGCTTATTTTAGACATGAGAAAATAGGCCGGGAGAGGTTGTCACTTGCCCAAGGTCATACAGATAGTAAGGGACAGAGCCAGGATTTGAACTCAGGGTTTCAGTATGTGTGTGTGTGTGTGTGTGTGTGTCTGTGTGTGTGTGTGTGTCTGTGTGTTTGTGTCTGTGTGATTTTTTTGTCACTGTATATCAGGCTCCCTCTGTTTCTTCATTTGTAAAATGGGTATCTTCATAGTTGCCTGACTTACCTTACAGTGTTGTTCCCCAGAGGCATTTGTAAGCTTTAAGAGTACTCTGTAAATATGAGTTAAGAATAATGTTCCAGTATTTTCTTGAACTTCATCTTGGCAGGTTGTACCCAGCAGCTTGTGCTCACATGAATGGGTCCTTCTTTGGTGGCATAAAAGTAAAGATGCAGAACTGAAGTACACCTTGATGACTTAGGGAAAAGTCTTAGTTCAAAGGCAAATTGACCCCCATTGTTCAGCAACATCGGGGCTGGATCAGTTGGAGAACTAGTTCCACCTAAAGACTTTAGCTTTAATAACTTCTAACAGGAGCACAGACAACACAGGCAGTTAGAGAAGACACAGACACAGACACAGACACACACTCCCTCATCCGTAAAATGAGTTGGAGAAGGAAATGGGAAACTACTTTAATATCTTTGCCAAGGAAACCCTAAATGGGGTTGGGGTCACAAATAGTTGGACATGACTAAACAACAACAACACATGCACAGATAAAGGGAATTATTTTCTTATTAATAACCAATTTGATATATGCGACCCCAAGATCCACATGTTTGCTTTCTCATTCAAAACCCAGTCTTTCAAGGACATTTCTGACTTTGCCCCCAAACTGACGCCACCTAGACCATCTTATCCAGGTGGAATTCTTCCCATAACTCTCTCATGGTTCTAATAGGACTGGAGGGAGAATAAATTCTTTTGTATAGATTTCTGGAGGCTGAATGATCTGAGAGTGCTGAGATGATCAAAGTCATATTCCCCAGTCCCTCATTAGAAATAGCCCGCCTCTCATTAGAATATTCATTCTTTCATTGTTAACTAATCAGAATTGATTTTCTCCCTCAGAAACAACCCCTTTTCCAAGAGTATTTAAACATTCAGTGACCTCCATGTAGGGTCTTTGGTTTTGGAGAGAGCTACTGACCTGAATTTTTATTTGCTAGCCTAATTAATACATTGTTAATTACCCAGAAATGCTGTCTCTCAGACTTTTCATTCACACACACACACACATACACACACATACACATACACACACACACACACATGCACACAGTATGGAAAACAAGAGTTAAGGCTCAAAGAAAGGAAGAAGTGTGTAAAATGCAAAGAAAAGTGGGAACAAATCTGGAGACTTATTCAGGAAAAGTCCATTTGGGTAGATGGTGCAGAGTACTTAAGACACAAGTCATAGTGGAGTATTTTGGAGCTCTCAGATAGGGTTAGGGAAGAGAAGAGAGGGTGGGGAGTGAACTCCCTTAAAAGAGAAGTAAGCCAGCCTTCAATAAGAGTGTTAGTTCCCACTATTCAAGCCAACTTGTTCACATTCTACCCTTCAGTTTTAAATTCCCCTCTAAGCTGCAAAATACGGTAGACATCGTTGGTGCCCCTGCCTCCCCAGCACAAAGATACCTTCTTTATTCTATGCTATAGTATTTTTCTGTCCCTGTTCAGTCATCTGGCCTTGCAGTCATTCCAATATTTTTGCAAAGTCTCTTATTTACAATTGTCTTACAACTGAATTAGCGTAGTACCCAGCATGTAGTAAGTAATTAATAAATGCTTATTGACTGATTGATAAATTTTAATGTCTTTATCAATTTACTTCTGTAGGTGAAGAAACAGATGCTATCAATTATTGGGAGATGAAGCTTTAGTGTGAGAGGTAGAAGGAGAAAAGGGGGCAGATCTCATAGACTCCAATTTTGCATACTTTTTCTAGACTTGGTTTCTTTAAATCCTTTTATGTCTGTGGGGTTTGGCACATGTCTAGACCACCTAAGTTGGCAGCATCTACAGAGAAGGGAAGGGGAAGAGGACAAGTGCCTATTAAGTGTCTGTTATGTTCCAAGTGCCATGCAAACCACTTTACAAATACTTCATTTCATCCTTACATCAACCGTGGGAGACAGGTGCTATTTCATAGTTGAGAAGACCAAGGCAGACAGAGGTTAAGTGACATGCCTTGCGTCACACAGTAAGTAAGCATCTGAGGCTGGATTTGAACCAGTCTTCCTGACTCCAGGTCAAGAGTATGATCCTGCCACCGGACCAAGAACAAGTCATGAAGGTGAGAACAGTGGTTCAAACACTCTTAGACTCTCTTAGGAGGTCCCTATCAAGGTCATTGATAGAGGGAGTTTCCTCACCTGGAAGTTCTCTATTCCAATGAAATCACATGTTCAATACGTGTTTCCTCACCTTTTTAGGCATCAAAAACTTTTTGATATTCCAATGAGATAATATACACAAACACAAATTGCTATTGCCAACCCAAAAAGCGTTATGTAACTGACAATTGTTACTGTTAGTATTGCTGTAAAGATAGAGCCTTAACCATTGCTTTGAATATTGCTAGCATGGGCAGCAGAGCAGCACTGGAGGACTCTGGGAAATGCAGAAGAATTTGATGACTCAGGAATTTGAGCTCTCCTTCTGGAGTGGTTACTGTTGATGGATTGATCATAGGTAAATAGATTAATTTCTTCTGCAGTAGGTTTCTTCATGTGTGAAATATACAATTATTTCTAGGCTTATTCCTCGCAAACATAAAAGAAAAGGTCTTTGCAAATGCAGCACAGTTACAAGGATGGGCTGCTTCTCTGTGAGTATCTACAAATTGAATGTTTCTCTGGTTTAGAACAGAGGTCACTCCTACTGTGTTGATGCTTATTGTGGTAGAAATATGAAAGTCGGTGGTCCTACTTTTTACAACATGTCCTTAACCAAAGCTCTCTGGCAATGTTGTTGTTGAGTTGTTTCAGTTGATTCTGACAATTTGTGACCCCATTTGGGGGTTTCTTAGCAAAGGTCTTGGAGCAATTTGCCATTTCCTTTTCCAACCCATTTTACAAATGAGGAAACTGAGGCAAACAGGGTTAAATGACTTGTCCAGGGTCACACCATTGGTAAGAATCTGAGACCAGATTTCAGGTCTTAAAGATGAGTCTTCCTGACTCTAGATCCATTGCTCCATCCACTGCCCCACTCAGCTGCCCTGGCTTTCAATGCCACTTCCTAAGTCCTACCAAGTGACAATGACAATAAATGGTGATATGATCCTTTAAGGTTTGCAGGGCACTTTTGTGGGCATTAAAATTGTCTAACCTACAATAAAATAGACTGAGGAAGTGCTCTGAGCCCATGGCACTTTATTAAAGGGTCCATAGTCCCCTCTAATGAAATGAACTTTAGTTTTTCCTCATGATCTGAGATGCCACCTTTTTTTTGGAATAAATTTTATTTGTTTCTTGTTTACATCATTAATTTTCATGAGATTTTTGAATTACAGATTTTCTCCCTGTATTTCCCCTATCCCAATCCCAAAACAGTGATCCCACTATAGAGCCCCTCCCCTG
>JAQQSW010008081.1:0-13555 GCA_028646575.1 Pseudocheirus occidentalis
TGCGTAATTACACATGTACAGCCTGTATTGAATTGCTTGTCCTTCCAGCAGGGGTGGGTGATCAGGGAGGAAGGGAAAGAATCTAGAATTTAAAGTTCTATAATCAAATGTTTAAAATATATATGTATATATTTTATCACAATATATAATTATTATACATAATATATTATCATTATCATTATTATTAACTACATGCAACTGGGAATTAAGATATGCAGGCATTGGGGTACAGAGACCCATCCTGCCCTACCAGAAAGTCAGAGTGGCAATTGAGGAGGGCAGATGAGAGAGGAGATTGGGAGAAGGGCTGTACAGTGGGATGGCTGTTTTGAGGTGGTGGCTAGGGGAAAGATGGGGATAAAATTTGTAACTCAAAATCTCAAGAAAATGAGTGATGTAAACAAGAAAATAAATGAGTAAATTAAAAAAAATAAAAATAAATAAAAACATCACCAAGTATTATATTTAATGGAGATAAGCTAGAAGCATTCCAAACAAAATCAAGGGTGACACAAGGATGTCTGTGGTCACCAGTATTATGCAATATTAGTTATGTTAGGTACACCAATAAGGAATGAAAAAGAAATTGAAGGAATCAGAATAGACAATGAGGCATCATTCTTTGCAGATGATAGAATGATATACTCAGAGAACCCTAAAAAAATTACCTGAAAAAATTTACAACTTTAGCAAAAGTGGAGTATATAAGATAAACTCGCATAAATCATCAGGATTTCTTTTTTTAAAAGAAAGCAATTATGCTGAGATGAAAATCATTTTTTAAATAGCAATGCATGGAAACCCTCCCTAAAATCTCTTTCTTCTATTTTTTCCTATTTTTTTCCTTGCAGAATTTTTTTTATTTTGTTTTTCAACACTCATTTCCACAAGATTTTAAGTTACAGATTTCTTCCCATATTTCCCCTACACACTACACCAAGATGGCAAACATAATGAATACCCCTCCCCCCAATCCACCCTATCTTATATTCCCCCCGTATCCTTATCTTCTCCCTCCACCCTTACTTTTCCCCTTTCCCTTTAATTTCTTGTATGGCAAGATGGATTTCTCTACCCCTTTGCCTGTATATCTTATTTCTCGGGTGTGTGTAAAAATAATTTTTGAACATTTGTTTTTAAAACTCTGAGTTTCAGATTTTCTCCCTTCTTCCCTCTTCATTCAGCCCACTGGTTGGATAAGCAATTCAATATAAGTTATACATGTTTATTTATGCAAAACATGTCCACATTATTCATATTGTTAAAGACTAATGACATTTCCCTCCTTCCTATCCCACCCCCATTTATTCTATTTTCTCCTCTGACCCTGTCCTTTTTCAAAAGTGCTTCCTTCTGACTACTTTCTCCACCAATCTACCCTCCCATCTCTCATCCCCCTTCTATCTACTGCCCCCCTAATTTCCAATAGGGTAAGATATACAACTGAGTATGCATGTTATTCCCTCCTCAAGTCAAGTCTAAGGAGTGTAAGGTTGACTCATTGCCTTTCACCTCTCTGCTCTTCCCTTCCATTGTCACAGCTTTCTCTTGCCTCTTTTATGTGAGATAATTTACCCTACTTTATATCTCCCTTTCTCTTTCTCCCGATATATTCCTCTCTCACCTCTTAATTATATTTTTAGATATCCTCCCTTCATATTCAACTCACCCTGTGCCTTCTATCTATACATATATTCACATGTGCACATACATATAGACATGTATACATACAGGAATACACACACATATGTATCTATATATCTCCATATACATATTACAAACACATACATACATACACACATACATGCATAAACCCATGTACATATATATGCCCCCTTCAACTATCCTAATACTGAGAAAAGTCTCAGTTGCAAATATCATATTTCCATGTAGGATTATAAACAGTTCAACTTTAGTAACTTCCTTATGAGTTCTCTTTCCTGTTTACCTTCTCATGCTTCTCTTGCTTCTTGTATTTCAAAGTCAAATTTTCTGTTCAACTCTGGTCTTTTCATCAAGAATACTTGAAAGTCCTCTATTTCATCAAATATTCATATTTTCCCCTGAAGTATTATACTCAGGTTTGCTGGGTAGGTGATTCTTGACATTAGGATAAAATGTCATTTTATCCTAGCTCCTTTGACCTCCAGAATACCATATTCCAAGTCTTTCAATCCCTTAATAAAGAAGCTGCTAGATCTTGTGTTATCCTGATTTTATTTCTACAATAGTCAAATTCTTTCTTCCTGAATGCTTGTAATATGTTCTCCTTGAACTGAGAACTCTGGAATTTGGTTATAATATTCCTAGAAGTTTTCTTTTGGGGATCTTTTTCAAGAGGTAATCAGCAAATTCTGTGAATTTCTATTTTATTCTCTGGTTCTAGAATATCAGGGCAGTTTTCCTTGATAATTTCTTGAAAGACAATGTCTAGGACTCTTTTTTTGATCATGGCTTTCAAGTAGTCCAATAATTTTTAAATGATCTCTCCTGTATCTATTTTCCAGGTCAGTGGTTTTTCCAGTGAGATATTTCACATTATCTTTTATCTTTTCATTCTTCTGAATCTGTTTTATAATATTCTGATTTCTCAAAAAGTCATTAGCTTTCATTGGCTCCAATCTAATTCTGAAGGAATTATTTTCTTCAGTGAGCTTTTGAACTTCCTTTTCCATCTGGCCAAGTCTGACTTTGTTTAAACTTTTTGGAGGGAGGAAGGCAGGGAAATGGGGTTAAGTGACTTGTGCAAGATCACAGGGCTAGTAAGTGTTTAGTGTCTGAGGCTGGATTTGAACTCAGGTCCTCCTGACTCCAGGGCCAGTAATCTATTCTCTCCACCACTTTGCCACCCTGCCAATTCTGCTTTGAAAGGCATGTTTCTCCTCACTGGCTTTTTGAACCTCTTTGATCATTTAAGTTGCTGTATTTTGTAAGGTATTATTTTCTTCAGTATTTTTGTGGTCTCCTTTAGCAAGCCATTGACTCATTTTCCATGATTTTCTTCCCATTCTCATTTCCCTTCCCATTCTCATTTCTCTTCCCAATTTTTCCCCTACTTTTCTTTCATGATTTTCAAAATCCTTTTTAAGTTCCTCCATGGCCTGCAGCTAGTTCATATTTTTCTTGGAGACTTTTGATGCAGGAGTTTTGACTTCATTGTCTTCTTCTGGTTCTATGTTTCAATGGTCTTTGTCACCAAAGAACAAGTCTACAATCCAATTTCTCTTCCTCTGTTTGCTCATCTTGCCAGCCAATTACTTGACTTTTGAGCCCTTTACCATGGTAGAGCTCTGCTTCAAGAATGGAGAGTGCTGTGTCCCAAATTTCTGTGGTTTTGTGCAGCTGTTGTCAGAGCTTCTAGGCACCTGCCTCAAAACTGTGAGAAAGCTACCTTCTTCATGGCTACCATAAGCTCTGCCACACCAATGTTCCTCCTTACCTCAGGACTGCCACCCAAGGCTGTGACCCGGATCCAAGCAGGGTAAAGCAAGAGATTTTAAACCAGCAAAGATATTCCTGAATTTGCCTTCTGATCACTCCCTTGGTTCCCCCACTATCTGTAGGCCTGGCGCTCCAGGGTAAGATATACAACTGCAGGGGCTACAGCTGCGTCCACCTCTGCTGCCCTCGGGCAAGGGCAGGACCATGCTCTTCTCTTACCCAGGTCCAAAAGGGTTTCCCCCTGTTCAGGCAGGTCTGCACCTCTGGATTGTGCCAGCACAAACCAGGCAGGCCTCCACTCTGCTCCCAGTCCAGTGCAACAGACGCTTCCTTTTGGCTTGCCTGGCTGACTTCAGTGGGAGATTTGTTTCACTCTTACCATTTTGTGAGTTATGTAGCTCTAAAGTTTTAGAGTCATTTTTTTACAGGTATTGGAGGTGGTTGGGTCACAAACTCAAGCAAGTTACTGCTTTTACTCTGCCATCTTCACTCTGCCACCCTCATTAGCATTTCTTTATGTGAACAACAAAGCCCAGTAGCAAGAGATAAAAAGATAAATTCCATTTAAAGTACCTGGAAATAGTTTTTTTAAAAAAAACTTAGGAGTCTACCTGTCAGGACAAATCCAGAAACTATATGAACAGAATTTTAAAAATACTTTTCCCACAAATAAAGCAAGAATTAAACAAATGGACAAATATCAATTGCTCATGGGTAGGCTGAGCCAATATAAGAAAAATGACAATTCCACCTGAACTAATTTACTTATTATTTGCCACACCAATCAAAGAACCAAAAAAAATATTTTATATTGCTTGAAACAAAATAACAATAATATTCCTCTGGAAGAATAAAAGATCCAGAATATCAAAAGAATTAATAAAAAAAATACAAAGGATCATGGCCTAGCAATACCAGATCTCAAACTATATTATAAAGCATTAATCATCAAAATTATCAGGTACTGGTAAAGAAATAAAGTGGTGGATCAGTGAAACAGATTAGGTACGTAAGACACAGTTGTCAATTACCATGGTTACCTAGTGTTCAATAAAACCAAAGATCCCATCCTTTGGGGTAAGAACTCACTATCAGACAAAAACTGCTGGAAAACTGGAAAACAACACAAACTGGGTATGGACCAACATTTCACACTTTATACCAAGACAAGGTCAAAATGAGTGCATGATTTAGATACTGGCAAAGATACTGGAGAGGTTTGCCATTTCCTTCTCCAGCTCAGATAAGGAACTGAGGCAAACAGGAGTAAGTGACTTGACCAGAGTCACACGGCTAATAAGTATCCTTGGTCATATTTGAACTCAGGAAGGTGAGTCTTTCTGACTTTAGGCTCAACCCTATCCACTGAGCCACCTAATTGCCTTTACATGAAGCCTACATAAAGTCATTCAAATAGTACTGAAAGTGAATTACCCTCCAGCTAAACACTACTTTTCCAGATTTATCTCCCAATGTTCCCTTTCACACATGCTACACTCCAACCAAACAGGATCATTTTCTGTAACCCAAACCATCCAAACTTTTCTAACTTGATAACCTCTGCTCATGCTGTTTGTTGTTTCTGCAATGCCTCTCCCTTGCAACTACTTCAACTTCAATTGCAATCTTTCTTACAAAGCCCAGTTTAAATCTTCGGTACCCCCACTCTAAGCCTTTCTTGATTCTATAATCTATCCCCAGCTGAAAATAAACTCTTTACTCTGCAAACCGCTAAGAATTTTTGTGGCTATTTTATTCAAGCCAACTTAAAATTTCAACTTTCTCTCCCGGTTATCTATACTTAGATGTTCCAAAAGCACCTCAATGTATTCAAATTCATGAGCTCTTCCCAAAATTCATTCCTCTTCCTGATTCCCCTTTCAACTGGAATAATATTCTTAGTTTCCTCATTAGTAAAATGAAGAGGCTGGAAAAGATAATCTTTTAGATCTCTTCCATTTCTAAATCTATGATCATATTGTAGAGATTATAGATTGTATTTATGTATGCATGTGTGGGTATATGAACCATATACCCACACATATATATCATATATATGTACATATATACATATATATACACTATATGCTGCATAATATAGATTGCATAAATAGATATTTGAGTAATAGCTGAATTTTTCTCTTGACAGTCACTAACTATCAAATTGTGTTGGCTCTACCTTTGGGCATATATGTGTATACATATATATGTGTATATATTTAATATATGTATATATTTATGTGTATATATACGTATATATTTAATCCAGCCCCTTTTCTCCAATTTCCACTGAAACTCTACCTCACTTCTTATATTTTGTCAGAACTATAGTAATAGCTTCCTAGATATTCCACGTACTCCATATTGCAATAGCAATCTATACTGCTATCAGGTCAATCTTTGCAAAGTATACCACTGATAATGTCAAATTCTTTGCTCAAAAATATCCCCTGACTCTCTATTAATTACTTATGACTATAATGGCAAATAAAAAAAAACTTAGGGCCTTGTTTCAGCTATTTAATTATTTAGCACCTTGTTTCAGTTCCGGTTTCTTTTGAGCCTTGCCCATGATTATATCAAGTCTTTGTTAAGAAATAGGACAAGTGAAACTCACAATAGGAGGAACTTACTGAAGCAACAGGAAGGGCAGAACAGGGAGGAGCTAATAAGCACATATAAAGAGAAGCTCAAGCTGGGAAAAAGTAGAACTAAGAAGGGAACACCTGTTGTAGCAGAGTTGAGAAGGAGAAAACTTATAACATCCCAGCACTCTGTTTGTCTGTTCTGTCCGTGTTGACTTGTGTTTGTAATACTTTGTACAGAATCCCTGGGACCTTGCTGGAAGCCCTGAAAGAGGATTTTCTTTTTGTCTGTTTACAGAAGTCCTAGAGGAGGGTTTCAGAGGTCCTGGAACAATACTGATGATTTGTGTTCAGTTCTCATACTTTGTTTGTGGGTCTGCACTGATTTCACAGACAGAAAGTGAATTGATGATGGTTCCAGTAATGTGTATGAGTGTAGTTTGGGCTCTGTTAAGCTTTGTCTTCCAAGAAGCAGAAACTGTGAAGGACTTGAGGTAGACTGGACACTGTGAACTTCAACACGGAATGGGAACTAGACAAGGAACTGGAAAAGTAGCTGGACAAGGAGCTTGACAAGGAATTGAGAGCTGCCTACCTTTGAATCCAGGTGATAGTTCGGTAAATTCAGGCAAAAGCTGGGACTGTGGAAGATGAACCATGGAATCTGATAGCCTACCTCCAGTAAAGATGAAAAGACCTCTCCTTGGGTACTTAGTGTTGACTGATAAGATCATCATTTACCGTGGCCTAGGGGTGGGAGAACTTTGTACTCTGTACCTTGTACTATTGAAGTATGATTGAGTTAAGGATGATTGGAAACTAATCTCCAATCAAGAAGAAAGGAGACTTTTTAACCGAGAGATTAAAACAATGTGACCTAGGAGTGGAGAACTTTGAACTTGTACTGTATATCTCTCAAGGAGAATTGCTCCTTAAGGATGACTGGTTTAAGGACTTACTGAGTGACTATACATTGTGTCCCTTAAGAAGGCTTGCTCCTTAAAGATGACTGAGTTAAGAACTTACTGAATGATATTTTTTGTTTAAAACTATGTGGCAGGGGTGGCTAGGTGGCACAATGAATAGAGCACAGGCCCTGGAATCAGGAGTACCTGAGTTCAAATCCGGCCTCAGACACTTGACATACTAGCCATGTGACTTTGGGCAAGTCACTTACCCCCCAAAAAAGCAAAAAACAAACAAAACAAAACAGAACAAAAAACTATGTGGCCACTTTAGTGATAAGTTGTTTTGCTATAACATTGTGGATGCTGTACTTTAGTTTCTGTGAATGTTCTGCTTTAGTTTACTGATGAATAAACAGAGTTCACTGTACTGTGTGATCATAACCTTAAAGCTGTTCACAGCAGCAGTTCTCTGGAAAGCTGCCTGTGTGTGGCTTTACAATGACAAAATTTAAAGGTTATCTCTCTCAATCCAAATCAGAACAAGAATCTTATCTCTAATACTGAAAATAAGAGGTCATACTGCCTCAGCATGAAAGCCTCCAGTGATGAGACATTTATTCCTTCCCAAGGTAGACCATTCTACTTTTCATTGGTTTCAACTGGAGATTTTTTGTAAACATTATTTTTAAAAACCTTAGTCTGTCTCTCTACTCATTGCCCTTCATTCTGTTCTCTGGGCCTAAGCTGAATAAATCCCTCTTCCATTTAAAAATTAAATATTTGAAAATAGTCATGTCCCTACTAAGTCTTCTCTGGATAAATACCCTAGTTTTTTCAACTAATTATAAAGAATAGTCTCCAGTCTTCTCACTATCTTAGTGACATTTTTCTCTACCTCTCCAGACTATCAATGTACTACCTAAAATGTGACAGCCAGAAAGGAACACATTATTCCAGACACCATCTGATTAGAACAGAGAAAAATGGGACTAATTGCCCTAATTGTGGAAACTATGGCTCTTTTCATGCAACCTAACATAAGTATTTGATGGGGTTTTTTTGGTTACTATGTTGCACTACTATTGACTCATATCAAACTTGGAGTCAACTAAAATTCCCAAATATTTTTCATATAAACTGTTCTCTAGCCTCACTATAACTTCCTTTACCTTATGGTAGTGAAGGGGATTTTTAAAACTCAAAAAAAGAACTTTACATTTAGCCCTCCTAAATATAATCTCACTAGACTTGACCATCATTCTGAATTGTTTACATCATTCAGGACAAAGTCCAAATTTTTAAGCCTGAAATTCAAGCCCTTTGGAGTTGTGCTCTAATTTATTTTTCCAGCCTTATCTCCCAACATTTCTTTTTTTACACACTCTACTTATACTCTACCCAAATATGATCATTTCCTGTACGCCAAACACCATTTAAACTTTCCTAATGTGATACCTCTGCATGCACTGTTCCCTCTTTCTGCTCTCAAAATGTTATCTCCCTCTTTCAATGCCCAGTTCAAATACCCAATTTCCCCACTCCAAGACTTTCTTCATTCTATAACCTATCCCCAACTGAAAATAAACTCTTATTCCTCTAAACTACCAAGTAATTTGTAGTTATTATTTGACTCAACCTGTGATTTTATCAGTATAGGGACCTCCCAACAGAGGAATTTCAACTACCAATGCAGACCAATAAATCAGCAAGCATTTATTAAGTCCCTATAGGCTGACACTGTACTAAGCACTAGAAATACAAAAATAGAAACATTTCCTTATCTTCAAAGAGACTTACATTCTAATGGGGAAATCAACATATTTGCATACACACACACATATATGTGTGTATATATATATATATATGTGTGTGTGTATATATGTATATATATGTGTGTGTGTATATATGTGTGTGTATATATATATATATATATATGTATATGTAATATTTACCAAGAAAATAAAAGCTCAGCATCTTCTCTTCAACTTATAATCTTAAAATATCCTGGAGTGCTGAGAGCTTAATTGACTTGTCCAGAATCTCAAAGTCATTATGCCTAGACTGGACTTGAAGCTGAGTCTTCCTCACTTCAAGACCAGTTCTCTGTACACCACATCACACTACCCCTACTGTAATACATCAATTGCCATAGACTTCCTCTACTACTTTAAAAAGATAAGGGGAAGAGAAGGGTTCACAGATAAGGAAGACTGTATTTATTGTAAGACTGTTTTCACAATTTTGCTGATTTTTTAAAGTCTTCCTGTATTACTTTTTTGTATACCCAAGAAGTCTATGTCACAAAGTATACCTCTTGAACAAGAGAGAAGAAATACAGGGAGAAATTTAGATGTTTCCCAAACAAAATAAACCAATAAAATGAATTTTTTAAAAAATAATTTGCCTTATTACACTTTATACTCTATCATAACATACAGCTTTTCTTTTGTATATGTTACAATACAGACTGGAAGCTTCATGAAAGAATAGACACTGTTTCAATTCTTCAGCTCTGGCATACCAACTCCTATGCAAGCTAGAGTGGGTTACATTAGCAGACTGCATGCAGATTCTGTATGATGGGTCACATGGTAAAAACATGATATTCTAAATCTTAAAACTGGAGAAGAAGTTCTACCAAATTCTTTTTATGACACAAATATGGTACTGATACCTAAATCGGGAAGAAACAAAATGGATAAAAAAAATTATGGACCAATTTCTCTCATGAATGTACATGCAAAAATTTTAAATAAAATATTAGCAAAAAGACTACAGCAACTTATTACAAGAATAATACATTTTGATGAGGTAGGATTTATTCTGTAAATACAAGGATGGTTTAATATTAGGAAAACTATCAGTATAATCGATCATATCAACAACAAAACTAGCAGAAACCATATGATTATCTCAATAGATACAGAAAAGGCTTTTGATAAAATACAACACCCATTCCTATTAACAACACTATAAAGTATAGGAATAAATGGAGTCTTCCTTAAAATAATATGTACCATCTATCTAAAACCATTAGCAAGTATTATATGTGATGGAGATAAGCAAGAAGCATTTCCAATAAAATCAAGGTTCAAACAAGAATTTCCACTATCACCCACTCTTCTTCAGTTTGGTACTAGAAATGTTAGCAGAAGCAATAAGAAAAGAAAAAGAAACTGAAGGCATCAAATTAGGCAAAGAAGAGATTAAGCTATCACTCTGCAGATAATATGATGATAAACTTATTGAATCCTAGAGAATCAAGTAAAAAACTTCTTGATATAATTTGGCAAAATTTGGCGAAGTTGCAGCATGTAAAATAAACCCACATAAATCCTCAGCCTTACTATATATTTCTAACAAAATACAACAGCAAAAGATAGAAAGAGAAATCCCATTTAAGGTTGCTGTAGATATTATGAAATATTTGGGAATTTACCTGACAAAACAAACCCAAGACCTATAAGAACACAACTACAAAACACTTTTCACACAAATAAAGTCACATCTAAATGATTGTAAAAACATCAATTGCTCTTGGCAGGGTCGGCTAATATAAAAAAATGACAATTTTACCTAAATTAAATTATATATTTAGTGCCATACCAATCAATCTCCCAAAAAAATTACTTTGTAGAGCTAGAAAAAAAGAGTAGTAAAATTCATTTGGAAGAACAAAAAGTCCAGAATATCAAGGGAATTAATGCACTGTTGGTGGAGCTGTGAAGCAAATTACCTGCATTCTTCCTTTTTTTGGTTTTCTTTTGTTTCCTTTTTCCCATTGTTCATTCTTTACAAGTTGACTAAGGTTTAATGTGAAGGTATCTGCAGATGCTATATTTGATTGCATGCAGCCATGGGGTGGGAGAAGGAGAAGGAGGGGGAGAAAATTTGAAACTCAAGATATTGTAGAACTGAATGTTGTAAACAAACAAATTAATTTTTTAAAAAGAAAAATATTCAACTTATTATAGGAACAACAGAAGTTTACAGAGAGAAAATGGTTCACACTACTAGTTTCTATGAAATTCATACTTTTAGAACAGAATTACTACAGGAAGCTGTCAATAGCACTTGGAAAGTATTCTCTCCATCACCAAGGAGATTAATGACAGAAGTTAGTATGTGAAGGGCACCACCTAGTCAAAGTAGAGATTTAAATTAGGTAGCTAAAGCAAGTTCAAAGAAGTAAAGGTGAACTATTCCTCTACAATAGTTACATTCTTTTCCAAAGAATCAAATCTGAGGAATCAGGAATACTATAAGGGAGGGGAAATCCCTCTTCCAAAAGTGTGGTGAAGTCAATCTTTCTTTTTTTAATTCATTCTGAACTTAACTACATAAAGACAAAAAGAAAGAACATTTCCAAGTACAAAGGACAATATAAAATGAGGATTTTCTATAAAGCCATGAATTTACATTTTACACTCTTAGCTTTTTAAATATATACATATATATGTATATTATACACCATTTTAAAAACTACTTTGGTTTCTATGCTTCCTTTTATGTTTTGGGTTGTCATTAGACATGAATGTGTGTGCATGTATGTGCGTGTATGTTTGTGTGTGTGTATGTGTAAAATCATAGTATGTATACTTCTATTTATCAGTTTCTTCTCTGGAGGCAAAGAGCATCTTCCTTCACAGGTCCTTCTTAGTTCATTTGAGTATTTATGATCCTCAAAATTACTTAGTCATTCAAAGTTGTTGCTAAAACAATATTGTTATTATCGTATACAACATAATCTTGATTCTGTTCATTTCAGTCATTTACTTCAAGCAAGTCTTTCCATGTTTTCACATAAAATCCAGTTTATTTTGTAAAAAAAAAACAACTTATATGAAAATCTTGAATCTATCACCAGGTCATGCCAAACTAGAAGTGACATACTTCTGTACTCAATGCTGCTTTTCCTCAGTCTCTGGGTGAGTGCAGCTTGAAGAGGGAAAGCTGAGAGATTGCCACATAGGGATAACAATCAGAAATTTATGTTATAGGAAGGCAGATTCTATGGAAGAAAGAGGTGAATAAGGTGATTCCTTGACCATCAAACCACTCCAGCAAATGTAACATAAGAAAAAAAAAGGCTCATCAGAGGAAAGGTGAGAAAATGAAAAAGAAAAGTGGGCATCCCAGTCATTCAGCAGAATGAAGTATGCCAGGGTAAAAGAGAAGGAGAACATGATCATCAAAAAGACACTGGGAGGTGGGGAGGGGAAGGCAGAGCCAAGATGGCGGCGTAGAAGCAGCAAGGCTCCGCAGTTCCCACACAACCACCCTAAACACCCATAAAATATGACCGCAGACAAAGTCTAGGACTCTCAGACTCACAAAAATACAGAAAACACATCACCCACTGAAGGCAGCTCGGCAGCAAGGGCTATTCACGGTGGGCCAGGAGCAGAGGCCAGCCCAGCCTGAAGTCAAGACCATGGCCAGGCCCAGAGCGGTAGGAAGGAGCTGAGCTGAGCCAAGCTGAGCCGCACAAGAGCCAGTCTTCAGGAGAGAAGATCTATAGCCTCCAGCATCTCCACATATACCAAGGCGCGAAAAACAGGGATTGGAGAGGGACAGCTTGGGAGAAGGGGTTCATCCAGCAGGCTGGCAGGCCGGGAGCCAAGACCAGCCCAGCCCGAAAACTGAAAAGCAACCAGGCCAGGCCCCAGGGCGGCCAGGAGGAGCCCAGCCTCCCAAGCCACAGCGTGAGTCTACTTCAGAGAAAATCTAAAGCACTGAGGGGATCTTTAAATCCAGCAAACCAGGATCAGAGACAGTCAGTGAAAGTGAAACTTTGAAACTTAATTTGGGGAAGGAAAAGCAGTTCGGCCAATCTGCCCCCAGGGCAAGGAAGCAGTGGGGGAAAGGGAACTGCTGGAACCAGGGGCAGCCCCCATTGGGCTGCTTCAGAACCCCTGGCCTGCAGATTCCGCAGGGGGGCTGAATCGCTTCATCAGGGCCAAGTGCTGGAATACGATATTTCAAAGACTAAGGGAGCTGGGATTAAAACCAAAAATCAACTACCCAGCAAAATTGAGAATATTATTCCAGGGGAAAATATGGTCATTCAATGAGGTGGAGGACTTTCAAGCATTCTCACTGAAAAAACCAGAGCTGAACAGAAAATTTGACAATCAAACACAAGAAGCATGAGAAGGTAAACATGGGAAAGAAATCATAAGGAACTTGTCAAATTTGAATTATTTACATGCCAATATTGAAAAACGATAATAGCAACTTATGAAACTTTTCTTAGCATGAGGATAGGTGAAGGGAATACAAATGTGTATATATATGTATGTAGACTTACGCATATGTCCATATAGGAGGCTATATATATGTTTGAATACATATCTGAGCATGTGTGTATATGTGTATATAGAGGGCATAGGATGAATTGACTATGAAGGGATTATACCTTAAAAGGCAAAATTCTGAGGTGAGAGAGGACTAGAATGACAGGAGGCAGGGAGAGACAAAATGGAGTTAATCATCCCATATAGAAGAGACAAGGGATAACTGTTACAACTTTACTTTCAATTACTCTCATTGAACTAGGCTTAGGGAAGAAATGGCATAAACTCTAAACTGGGCATCATGCCACCCAGGAGAGTAGGGGGC
>JAQQSW010008082.1:0-13555 GCA_028646575.1 Pseudocheirus occidentalis
ACTAAAATTACGATTAATTAATTTCTTAAAAAAAACATATTACCTGGACTGTGTGATTTGTAGTGATACTCAGTAAAAATACATTTTCTCCCTTAAATTCAAAATAGGCTGCTTAGGGAATATTTTATCAATTCAAATAGACTGTGAGTATATTTATATGAAGAAGAGGAAACAAATTTATAATTTGCTTTTAATAACCAGACTAAATAACAAAAGTGGTATGAAAATGGATTTGTTGAATACATAAAATATAATATGCTGAAGAAAGCTATTTTCCCTGTCTCACACATACCTGTTTATATGTGCATATACTCTTTATGTATATAGATATACAAGTCCGTATCTTGCCTGTGTTGTTTATGCAGCCCTCTTAACTATATGCATTAATATATAAATGCTATTTTATGGTGCACGAAGCCTCTGGCTTTTTGCATTTTTTCCTTCTAATTCTTGTAGAATCAGTAAAAGTCACTTATCTTTCTTATAGAATTAGCAGAAAAAAAATGACAGTGGTTGAGGCTCTTATGTCTTAAGAACCTTTCATACTTATTTGAGCCTTTTGGACTTTTTAAGACTTGTTAAGTTTTAGGGACCTAGTTGAAATGGATAATGCATGTATGCTGTATTTTATGGAAACTTACAGATCTCTGAAAATTTTGCACAACTTCCCTTATTGAAGTAACAGTTCTTTTGGAAGGTTACTTGGATAATCATAATTAGGACCACATGTAGTAAGGGAAGCAGAGAATCTTTAGGGGTTTTATATAACACTATCTTTACCTAGAGTAGTAATTCTCAAAGTATGATCCTGGTACACTGGGTGGGTCCCAGAGCTCCTTTCAGGGGGTTCTCAAGGTTTAAACTATTTTCATAATAATATTTAGACATTTTATTTTCCAGTGTGGTAAACATAGATATAAGCTGACATAAACACAAGCTTTTTGTGGGGTGCTAAGTAACTTTTAAGAATGTAAAGGGTTCCTAAGAATCAAAATGTTTGAGAACCATTCAACAGAATATCTTCTTCAACATAACAGTAATTATAGATTACATACTTATATATTCTATATAATCATATACTGCCTCCTTACCATAGATCTGTGAGGTAGATTGTGAAAATATTATTATTCCACATTTTACATATCAGGAAACTCAGAATCATAGTAGATATTAAATGATTTATTAAATACTCCATTACTAGTAAAAGTCACAGCTGAGACCTGAGCTCAGGTCTTCTAAATCTAAGTCTAAATTCTTTCCATTATACCATATTGCTTAGTGCTTACAAAGGAAAACATCCAAAACCAGTCATGTTTAGTATGGGGATTTTCTTTCTTGGAAAAATATTTAAAATCAGTGAGATGCTAAGTGGACTTACTGTCTTTACATTAAGTTATTTACAGTTGAGTCATGCTGTAATTTTAGGATAGCAAATTATTTGGAAGCTTCTTCTGTTCATTGAATGCTTGTTTTGGAAATAAGATTATTTTCTTATATCTTTGGGTATGAAAAATAATTTGATGCCTACTAACCTCTTCTTTTATTTTTGGGTAGCCCAAGTGACCATAGAAGAAATCACTCCTCTTGTCCCTCCACAGTCAGGAGATAAAGGACAAGAAGACCTCACAAGCTATTTTCTAGAAGCACTTTTGAAATATATGGTTATTCAGGTACATTTTATTTTTTTAGACCTTTATTTACCCTTTTACTGTCTTGTGTGGGTACGTTTTTTCTTAAAACAATTCTACAAGATAATGTGTGGAATGATAGAGTGTAACATTTAGGAGTCATAGGGAAGGAAGGAAGGAGAGAGCAAAGAAGGCTTCATGGAGGAGTTGGCACCTGAGCCAAGCCTCAGAGAATAAAGTACAAGGAAAAAGTCAATAGTCCCATTTTGGTGGGAGTAATCTGAAATAAACTGGAAAGGTATCTTGGAACCAGACTGTAAGAAACCTTAAATGATAGGCTGAAGAACTTATATTTTATTCTAGAGAGAGTAGGTTATCACCAAAGACTTAAGGAAGTAATGTGGTCAGTTTCGTATGTTAGTAAGTATATTTGGCTGGTATATGGAGAATGATTTGAAGGGGAGAGAGACTAGCTAATCAAGGAAACTAATTTAGAAACTCTTCCAGTAGTCCAGGTGAGAAGTGATGTAAATCTAATGGAATATCATTACTATGTATGTAATGATGAAAAGGACAGATTCAGAGAGACCTGGGAGGCACTTACATGAACTGATGCAAAGAGAAATGAGCAAAACCAGGAGAACAATAGAACAATTCGTGCAATGATAGACATTGCAAAGAAAAGCAGCTTAGACAACAGTGCAGTGAACAGCCCATGACTACAAAAATCCAACAATGAAATCTAATTCCTGCTTCTTGATAGAGATATTATAGACTAGTATGAAGTATACATTTTAAGACATGGCAGATACGTTGATTTGTTTCACTCGATTATGCTTATTTGATACAAGGGAGGTTTTATTTGCTGCTGTGGAGGGGGGAGGAGGTGGGGAGAGCTGGAGGGCAAAAAATGTAGGCTGTTGATTATGATACCATAAAAAAAGAAAAGAATGTTAATGAAGTTGTAAAAAAAATGCGTAGAAGAAGAATAAAAGAAGGTAGGAATTTTGAAGAGACACATAAGACAGCTTTGGAACTAAGGTGTTGTCTTTGTTTATATACTTTAGATGAAAAAAAAAAACCCAAGCTATAAGTATCAAATTCTTGCAGTTTTATACGCAGCACTATTTTCTTCCTATTTTTTCTGTTTTTATGTGGAGAAATATTCATAATTGTTTAAAGTTTTTAAAGTTGATAATTATAAGCAAGAAAAATTCAATTAGAGAGCATTGGTAAATGTAGAAAGAGGAATGTCAGAGTAGATGGGGGTAGAAGCCAGAGTATAATGTATTGAGAAGTGAACTAGGCATGGTTTTTTTAAAAAAAGAGAAGAAAATGAGAAGGGGAGGGGTGTGGAGGAGGTGTCAGAGGGATGAAAGAGGGAGGAAGAAACAGTTTACTGTTTTTAGTATGAGAGTGCCATGAGGATTATTCATTCATGGCAGTCATGGGAAGGGGAAGGGGCTTTTCATGATCTTCACTTGAACCATGTAAAGGAACGAGGTAGAACAAAAGGATATATATAGTGTCGATATGCGATAAAAGACATGGCTAAGACAGGGGAAGTGGAGAGAGTATTAATGGAGACGACAGATTTGGGGAGAGGAAAGTCATAAACAAAACAAAATTCAGTTAAGGAAGGCTGAGTTTTTATAAAAGAGGAAAAAGAGAGGGCCCAGTAAGGCTTAATGATGTGCAGGTAGATCTGGGCTGGGTAAAGAGGGGGAGGGAAGAGAACAGGGATTAACATATAACAAACTCTGTCACTTCACTTCCTTTTTCCCTCCTTCTTTTTCCTCTTAAATTCAGTGAAAGGAGAAGGTAAAGAGAAGAAATATTACAAGGGGATAAAATTGAGGGGAAAATAAAGCTAGTAATTATAGCAGTAAATGTGAATGGGACAAACTTTACCACAAGGGCAGTGGCAGAATAGATCAAAAAATCAAAATCCAGGAAATGTGTTTCTTACAAATGTTATACTGTCTTAAAGTGAGGCATTGAGGTACCATCTCTTGTGACTTATTTGAATCCAGAAAGTATAGTGACAGTTGTGAACCTAGAGAATGGACCAGTAAAATCTATGGTTAAGAAGAAGTCAGGAAAATGCATTATACATAAAGATATCACATACAAGGAAATTATGAGTTTCTAAATTACATTTTCTATCATGAATTTATCAATCAAAATCACAGATGTATTAAGAATGAAATTTCTGTAAGAAATTGAGCTGCTATATAGTTTATTTAAATATATGTTAAATTTAACAATATAGCAACAAAATGTCTGTGTCACTTTATATTATACTTATGTTTTCTTCTGTGCATGAAAAACATTTTATTGATATTAAAACTCTTTCGCTCATTTATTTATTTATTTATTCCTTTTTGGAGGGGGGAAAGCAGAGCAATTGGAGTTAAGTGACTCGCCCAAGGTCACATGGCTAGTAAGTGTTAAGTGTCTGAGGCCAGATTTGAACTCAGGTCCTCCTGACTGCAAGGCCAGTGCACTGTTCACTGTGCCACCTAGCTGCTCCATTGCACCACCCACTAATCCACCTCCCAGCATCTCTGTTAAAAGTACTCTTTTACTGCATGTATGTATAATTAGGAAAAACAGCACCTTGCCTGAAAATGTGTGCCTTATTTTACATCTCTGACCTTTCACCTCTTTGTCTAAAGAAGTATTCTCATTAACAGTCTTTCAAAGTCACAGTTTTGGTCAGAGTGTTAAAGTCTTTAAAGGTAAATAATAAAAATATGCACCACATAGTCTATTCCCTAAGTGTTAAGTAGAAGCTAACCAGTACATAGGAATAGTTAGACAAAAACCAGCCATAGTTAGGGATTTCAGTTTGCCCCTTTTCAGACCTAAATAAACCTAAGAGAAAAATTAGAAAAAGAAAAAATTAATAATCTTAAGGAAAATATAAGAAAAAAAAATTAGCCTTTGATAATTTTTGAATCATAAGGAGTAAGGTTGTTTTTCAGCTTTAAATGCTGCTTTTGCAAACATTGACCATGTGAACTTATCAACACTGAAGGGCTGAAATATTAAATACATCTTTATAGTTTGCGGTATAATAAGGATTTTGATTAATAATAGAAATCTGAAAGGATTTATGTTTATGTGGAAACTAGGACAAGTGATTCTAAAGAATAAGTGAGTTGAACAACAACATTAAAGAAACAAAAATGATGTTTAAAAAGTTATGAGATAACATATTAGAACTTATGGTATGGAAACAAATCAGATTTTAGAGAAAAATATTTCTTTAACTTACATATATCAACAAAAGAAGAAACTAGAGATCAATTAATTAGACATGCAACTAAAAAGCCCCATACCTCTAACAAATGAGCAGGCTTATATAAACATAAAAATAAGAATTCTGAAAATCAAAGAAGCCATACGGTTCTAACAAAAAACCCAAAGCCAAACCAAAAAACCACCACCTCTTGAAATGAAACATAATATATAATTGAGAGCTTTAAAAAACCTGGTAAATACTCCATTAATTAATTCGAGTTTAAAAAGAGAAAAGAAAACCACATCACTAAAATAACAAGCAAAACGGGGTGAATTTATTTATTCCTGTTTTCCCATTACTCATGTTGTAAAGAAGAATGATAACCGGTAAAAAGAAGCATAAGAAAGAAGGAACCAAAGCAAACAAAAAAGAGGTAAATTTAGTACTTAAGCAAGGGGGAAAGGAATTGCCAGATACTATTGTATCCAGTTATATGGCAACAAAGCTGAAAGTTTAAATAAAAGGCTGAATATTAATGAAAAAAGAAAATCCTCAGATGAACACAACATGAAATAGGGAATATAAACAATCTTATCTCAGAAGAAGGAATTGGATAAGCCACGTAAGACCCTCCCCCTCTTAACACCCATCCAAAAAAAGAACAGCCTATGGGCCTGGATGAATTTTCAAGCAAATTTTGTCAAACATTTATAAAAAACTGAGAAATACACAAGGGAGAAGGATAACAAGAGAGAAAACTTAGACGCTACTTATAATGAATATTAATGTGCAGTTATTAATGTAATTGCAAGCAAGTTATAGCAATATATTTTTTAAAATCATGCTTATCAGTTTAATTATGCCAAAAGTAGATCGATTCTGTTAGGAAAACTATGATAGATTATACTGATAAAAGGAATTCAAAACATAATTATATCAATAGATACAGAAAAGCCTTTAACAAAACAGGTATGTGTGTCATATTAAAAGTACTACCAAGCGTGCTTATTACTTTAATATGGTAAATTTTGTCTTAAACCAAGAATTAACATTATTCATAACAAACACAAGCTTTCCCTTCAAGATTAGGGGTAAAGCAAGGGTATTTATTGTGTTCACTGTTATTTGGCATGGTTTTAGAATGCTTGTTGTATGACAAGAAAATGAAACAATAAGAATAAACAGTTAGAAACTGTTAGAAAAGAAATCAAAAGCCTTTTATTACACACTAGGTTACCAGTTGCAGTGCTGAGCATTGGAGATACAAATTAAAAGTAAATTCAAGCCCTTGCCTTCATGGAGTTTCCGTTCTCATGAGGGTCACAACATATATACATAGATAGGTATGTGCCAGAGATATGCAGAGTAAATGGGAGGTAACCTTAGGGAGAATGCACCAGCTGGGGGCACTTGAGTAGAATCCTGAAGGAAACCTGGAATTGTAAGGGGTGAAGGTGAGGAGGGAGAGCATTCCAGCTTTCAGCCAGGGCAAAGTTTTGGAGATGGGAGATGTTGCATCGTATCTGAGGAATAATAGGAAGTAGGGCTGTGTGCCTAGATTCCAGAAGGTATGGAGGAGAGTGATATGTAAGAGCACTAGGAAGAAAGGGACCACATTATAGGCACATTTGCCTATTGAGATGCTAGCGTATAAATATGAACCAGAGGCATTTCTGTTTGGTAATATTGAAAAGGATGTTGACATTGTTAGATTTGCACGACTAGAAAATAACTGTGGCAGCTCTGGAGGATGGACGGGAGTGGGGAAAGATGTGAGTCAAGGAGATCACTTTGGAGACTAGTGTAGAAGTCTAGGTGGGAAATGAGGAAGGCTACAATTACTCTAGATAGCTGCCTACTTATAAGACTTTAGGGACATGCTCCCTTATTAATGACCGAGACCCAAGGATCAACTTTGAGCCTTCTGGAACCTAGCTTTATCAGCAAACCTCACTGCTCGGCAGCCTGGCTTCATGAACTCATTCTCCTGTGTTTAGCGTACTCCCTCCTTTTTTACTCTCACTGTGCCAGCGATACCAACCTTACAATACTAAAGATGGGTTCATTTCCCCTAGTTCCAGCTCTCATCTCCCTCATGCGTGTCTACTTCAACCCTACCTTTTCACCTCCTCCAATTGCTGTGAAGAAGAAGCTCTTTTCCTTGCCAAGACATGTCCCTCTATATGTATCCGTGGTATCCTCCCAAGGCTCTCTTATTCAGTCTTTTATCTGCTTCCCTGCTGCCTATAAACACTGCCTAGTCTGTGATGCTATAAAGTATGTAGTATCGCTGCTGAGATTGGTAGAAAAATGAGCCGTACTCTTTGTCTTAAGGAGTATTATGAATACTTCAATTTAAAATTATTTAAATGTAATTTTTTTTTCTCTTAAAGTGGTGAGACAGAATGAAAAGCCTGAGAGAATTTCTGGGCAATTAAAAATTGAATTTAGACTAGTTAATAATAAATTGATGGTCAGTGGTTTATTTCCATAACCAAAGATACCTAATGGAGATACTGAATGCTTTAAATATTTTTTGAGAGGTAATGCCCCTGACAGGAGAAATCTACCCCAACTGGTGGACATTTAACTGAGGAGGTAGTTCTTCATCTGCTCTTGCTGATACTGTGGCTTGATCCCAAGATTCAGTGGTCTCTAGCAATCTGGACAAAGGAGTCCGTCTCCACCCAGACCACTCTGGTTGTTGGTTTTCTCCTTCATGAACTGGGTTACCCTAAATGCCGGTGGAGTTTACAAGGATTGGGCTTAATGCTGTGAGGCTGGAATTTACCAAGATAAAAATCTTTTTACACTCTAAACAAAACAGAAGTAAGGTCTCCTAGTTGGTCAGGCCCAGCCCAAGATGAAAGAGCATGTTCCTAGAGGATTTGGGCAATCTCATCTATCACCTTGTCCTTCAGAGACTTGGCTGGCTGACCTACAGGGGCTGGTGCCTGAATGAAAAAATAAAAAGCCTGGATCCTAATTAATAAAATGTTATTAATATAATAGAAAATAATCATTTATCTCTGTAGTGCTTTAGGAAATGTTTGATGTTCACTAAACATTTTTAAACTTTTCATTTATTTTGTATATTTTTTCCCATAAAAAGTACAGATAAATTTCAGCTCAAAATATTTACATCATCATTATATATTTTTTTCATTATCTTTATTTTTTAAATGATCTGCCAGATATCAAAACTGTGACCAATCTTTCCTTATACATGGAGAGATGATGAAAATTAGTAATTGCAGATCCATGTTTAACAGTCATGTTAGAAACAATTTTTTACAATTCACACTTAGATGTCTATTTTTCTTTGAAATTTTTTCCAGTCAAACTTTAAACTCTTAATTTTTAGGAAAAGTGATTTAGACTATCCTATGATATATGTATTGAAATTTCATTTATATGCCTTTTTTTTTTTTAAGGTAAAGAGTTTGGAATGGAAGAACAAAGAAAACCAGGAAAAGGGATTTTCCTTCTTGTTTTCACACTTTAAAAAATACTACTTGCCTTATATTTTCCCAAACATCTGCAAGGAGAACACCTTATATCACCCTGCACTTGGTATGCATACTTTAGAATTTTCTAAAATTTAAGAACATAAAATCTCATAATAGAAAAATAAGGGGTATTTCAGAAAACTCATGGAAATACTGATGTTTATGGAAAGAAATAATTGATAGAGATGATATTTTGATTTGTAATGGACATTTTAAATTGCTTGACTAACTTGACTTCATTAGTGATGAAATTGTCACAAAGAAGACTTTTTAAGTGTCTAAGGGCTCATTCAGTTTGAAAATAGGATCTTAGCTTTAGAGAAAGTGACCAGAGGTCAGCCAGCACTCTTCCTGCTGTTAAAAAGTTTACAAATAAGGAGACTAAAAGGTCTTGGTTTATTTGTGATTTTAATAAAATTTAATTCTGATGTTTTAGCCTGACCAACGTTAAAATATGAAGGTTATTAAAAAAATTTTTATTTCCAAAGGATGTGAACTAAAAGTATCCAAAATTCTGAGGTGACTTAAATTGGATCTGCAGTTTTGCATTGACTATGTCTAATGGACTATTCACACATTAACAATTTTTAAAAATGTCCGTTGTATGTAATCCTGTGTTTGTCTTGCTAACTTAGAGTTTACAACTTTGGGAAGCTGTTTGGAATTGTTTAAAATTATTTGTTTTAGCCAAGTTGGAAAAGCAAGGAATAGGAATGATATTTTGGATGAAGTGACTCACAAATACGTCTCACTGTTCCTTAAATTTTGTTCATTTAGTACAAGTCTAGCTACATTGTCTTTTGTATTACTGTTAGCTCTTTTTTTGGCTTGAGATGACACTTGGGTTTAACATTGCCCTGAGAATTCTTTATACTTGTAATAGAAATCATACTGCAAATAGATAAATTCCTATATGTGTACTGAAGAGTTACAGTGTGCCTCTTTTGGGGTTTCATGCTGATATCTACCTAGTTGTAATTATACAGAAACTTAGCCCAGTGAAGTAAATCTCAAATTGCACTGTCAGAGACACGTGAATGTTTAGACTTATTTGTACGAAGGCCCTTTAATACTTTAGTTTAATCTTTTATTCATTTCTTTTGGATAGATATCCCACAGATGAGACCAAAGCCACATTATATAATCATTAAGAAGGATGTTGAAACCAATGACACAACCTATTGCACAAAGGAGCCTTTCCTCAAGGCTCGTGTTACAGTCATTCGTTGGCTGGTTTCGTTCTGGCTTGAGCCAAAACCTCGTACAGGACCTCATATTCCTGGGATAGAAGGTGAAATCTTGCCAAAGAATATTCAGGTAATATTTGTATCATATTTCAAAACATTTGTGATAGAAGTGATATTTCCTTAAGACACTGCCTCCTAGGCTAAGCTAGCTAACCAGTCCATTCTGGTTAGGCTATCTCATTTCCTTATGAAATAGTGAAACTCTTTAAAATATGATTAGTTCTAGGTATTAGCTCAGGTTCTTGATTTCATTTCTCGTTCATTTGGATGACAAAAAAGCTACGTAGGGGTGGCTAGGTGGTGCAGTGAATAGAGTGCCGGCCCTGAAGTCAGGAGGACCTGAGTACAAATCCGGCCTCAGACACTTAACACTTACTTACTAACCGTATGACCTTGGGTAAATCACTTAACCCCAAATAAGCCCCCCCCCCCAAAAAAAAAAAAGCTATGTAGAGCTCTGGCTCCTTCTCTGAACTTGAATTGGAAAGCTTGTGCTCAGCTGAATCAAGAGTAGTATCCTCCCTGAATATCCTTGTTAAATGTCCTTTCTCTATGATGGTTAAGTAGAGTTCCTTTTATTGACTCGAAGTACTATGAGTGACTCATGTGATGTCAGTATCACACCTGTCAGTACCCGGAACCATCAGGAGACTGGCCTGAGTCAGGCCTATTTCATGATAACATTTAATTATAAATTAAATATTTTGATTCCCATAAATGATAAAAATTACTTGACAGTAGTATGTGCTTTGACACATAATTACCTATTATTCCAGTGTTATAATTGAGGTTCCAGTGGAGATTGGGAGTTCAGTAGGTTAAGAATTGCCTTCCTCCATTCCCCTTCTGTTTTTTCAAGAAGCATTCTTTGATTGGAGTGCTTCAACTCAAACCATCTTTGTAGATATCAGCAGGCAGGTGTAATAATAGGGAAAATATTTAAGTATTGTTACTCAGCTGCCCAAAGAGTTTGATTGACCTAGAATCATGGAATGTTAGATCCCAAAGGATTCCTTAGACCTGGGGTGGGGTATCTGCAGCCTTGAGGCCACATGTGACCCTCTAGGTCTCAAAAGTGGCTCTTTGACTGAATCCAGCCTTCATAGAACAAATTCCCTTAATAAAAGGATTTGTTCTGTCAAAACCTAGGGTTTTGTGAAATTTTGATTCAGTCAGAGGGCTGCGCTTCAGGACCTAGAGGGCCACATGTAGCCTCGGGGCTTCAGCTTCCCCACCTCTGCCTGAGAGTCCTTGTAGTCCAACCCATTCATTTTATAGATGAAGAAACTGATGACAGTGGTTAAAGAATTTTCCCTATTGAGACATTACAAGTTAAAGTTACCTAACTACAAGTAGATCAGGAACTAAACTTGTGCCTCTTGATTCCCATTGGAATGTTCTTTATTCCCCTTTTCTCTGTTACATGCTTTTATGCAAGTAAATAAGTAACTGTTTTCCTTCATACACATGATTCCCACCAACAAATATGCAAAGTTAATAAAAAGAATAACCACTTTCACTATGTTCAAAAATATATCTGCAGCCTTAGTCTGTCTGTCAGGAAAACGCTATGGAGCATGCTTTGTATGCTGGGTATGAACTATTTTTGATAAAGCCATGCTGACTCTTTGTAGTCACTGCTTCCCTTTTTGCCAGCCATCTCTTTAATGATCCATTCTAGAATTTCCCCAGGAATCAAAGTCAAACTCACCAACTCACATGTGCAGACTCTGTTATTTTTGGTTCTTTAAAAATCAGGACGTTTGTCTTTCTCCGTGATCTTTCCGATTTTACTGACAGTAGGTGAACAGTTACAAGTACTAGTTCTTTCAAGACCCAAAGATACAGTACATTTATGTCATATGGCATGGATTCTGCAAGGACCACCTGTTGCTGTCTCCGTATCTGGGTTATCAACTCTGTATTAGTTCTGAGGGTTCTGACTTTTCAGTGTAAAGGTCATTCTTTGCAGAATACCTTTTCTCTGAACCTTTTGAAATCTGCTTTCCCCAAAATCTAAAGTGTATGACAGGCCATGCGTAGAATTCATTTCTTTTTTCCTATCATAGTCTGTAGGATGGAGTAGTCACTGAACCCCTCATGTTCTTGTCATTTCCGCCAAAATAACTAGTGTCTCCTTTTGAGAAGCTTATCTTGAATTAAATTTTCCCTTGTCTTCTCTACCTTTTGAGGGAAGAAATTATTAAGGCAAGTTAAGAAGCTGGCTTTTGGCAGATCAAGAGTTCCAGTCAATATCTGAAGAATTGTAGTCCTGTACCGTATCATACTTTTGTCCTCACCTGCTAATGTTTCACCTCATCTACTACTTCTTTCTGTCCGTGTAATCTGTAGTAAACTTCAAAGAGAAAATCACCTCTGTTTATCCCCCTTTGACCTTCACCCAGATATTCTCCGTCATATTCTCCCATTTGGTTCCTGAATTCCCTCACATGAGAGTAACTTCTGACCTTGCAGTGCTGCTCTATCCCTCCTTTTTACCTGTTCTGTTTATTTCAAATAAGGTATACCCACCTAGCTTTTTTAGTTTCATTTCCCAAATTTCAGTGATACATTAGGTCACATTTGTTTCCTTTATATTAGTACTTCAGATTTATCTTTTTATTGCCTAAACTGTGGTCATGTTTTTGGCCATGAGTTTTAGTATTGTCTTCTTCCTTGGTTTTCATGTCCTGTAAATTTATGAATGTCAGCTACTAGTCTTCTTCCTTCTTTGTAGGGAGTCTCTATGGCATCTAACTTGGAATAAGTGTGTGTGTGTGTGTGTATGTGTGTGTGTGAAGTCTCCCTTCTTTTTTAGATTAAACACCATTTTGATTAGATTTTCAAGACATTTGTTTGATCGTCCTAAGTATATTCCATCTCTAGTCAGCCACCTGTCACTTCTTTGTTGTATGCTGTCAGCCAGAAACCCAGATCTCGCTCTTAGATTCCACCTTCTTAACCTGCCATTCATTGCACTGATTAATTTTTTCTTTACCTCTTGTCTTCATTGGGCAGATGTGAGGAAAACACAAACTTTTCCTATGGTTTTCACTTTCTGTCCAAGAGTTTTTACGCTTTCTTCTCCAGGATCAACCTTGATATTTTCCATCTGTAGTCTTTTCATCTGAGAATCAAGACTCACTGACAAAGAGCATGTAAAAGGAGGTGAAAGGACAATTAGGAAATAGGACCTAATGAAGAAGGGTAAGAAGAAGGTAATTGGCAAGACGAGACAGAGAAAGAGCAGTTTTAGGAGGAAGCAGATTAATTATCCCACTCAGACTCTCTTCTGTTTTCTCCACAAACCCACAGCCACAACCCTGATGATTCTTCCACCCTTGCATCATTCGTCCCATACCTTTTATCAGTTTGCCCCATCTTCCAGTTCCCTTTATTGATTTACTTCACCCTTCTATTGTTCTACTTACTTTGTCTTTTCTTGATAACTGCTTTCTCCTCAAGTCTGTTTGTTCAGGTTATACTTCCTAATCTTTCTTTATATTCCTTAATCCTTTTATATACTCTTTAATTGTCAATGATCCTGCTTGAATTTTAATACAGATATGGAAACCAAATCTATCTGTCTCCGGACCTGAAGATTATTCTGCAAATTTTCTCGAATTTCTCCTCACATTCAAATTCTGACCTACTTCACTAGTTCAAACCTGTCTCCAAATTACTAACACACTTTTCTTCTTATTTGTGTTCAGTTTTTCCCTCTGGTTCCTTTTCCCACAGAAGTAGAAACAGAAATCCCTTTCTCTGCTGACTACCTCGCTTTCTTTTTTTTTTTTTTTAATTTTAATTTATTTTCTTGGTTACATCATTCATTTCCACAAGGTTTTGAGTTACAAATTTTCTCCCCTTTTTGTCCCTACCCCCCAGCCCAGAACATTGATCCCACTGTAAGACCCCTCCCAC
>JAQQSW010008083.1:0-13554 GCA_028646575.1 Pseudocheirus occidentalis
CTTGGCCCTGATCAAACGACTCAGTCCCTTGCAGGATCTGCAGGCCAGGGGCTCTGAAGCAGTTCCTGCCCTTCCCCCACTGCTTCCTTGCCCTGGGAGTAGATTGGCCAAACTGCTTTTCCTCCCCTAAATTTAGCTTGGAAGCTTCACTCACTTTCACTGACCTTTAATCCTGGCTTAGTAGATGTGAAGATTGCTCCAGGTGCTTTAGATCTCTGAAGTAGACTCACACTATGGCTTGGGAGGCTTGGCTCCTCCTGACCACCCTGGGGCGTGGCCTGGCCTGGTTTCAGTTTTGGGCTGGTCTGGTCTCGGCTCCTGGCCTGCCGCAGTGAGCCCCTGCTGCCGAGCTGCCTTCAGCGAGAGATGTGTTTTCTGTATTTTTGTGAGTCTGAGAGTTCTAGACTTTGTCTGTGGTCATATTTTATGGGTGTTTAGGGTAGTTGTGTGGGAGCTGTGGAACCTTGCTGCTTCTATGCCGCCATCTTGGCTCTGCTCCAGGATAACCACCCTGAACTTTAAAGAAAATACAAACAGAGAAAATACAAGTAGAGAAATAAAGACCAACAGATAGAGCTCTGACTGCCTGAATCAAAGCAATATTGCTATAGACTTTTACATACATTCCTGGATTGAAAGGGCCTTTATATCTGAGCAGTCCTGGAGCATTGAACAGGGAATACACACACACACACACACACACACACTGATTCAGTGCCTAATTAGAAATGAACAAAAGGTGAAAGCCTTCCTATAAACAAGCCTCCATTAAGTAAACTTCCCTTAATGGAGTCCATGTGAGGCCTATTAATGGCCAGGGAAGATCTTAAATCCCATTACCATTATATAGCTCAAAAGATGGTGAAAAAGTTTTAAGATCAAAAGGTAAAATACAAGCCCATATCTATCATACTCTTTTGAATGGAAGAACAAGGTAAACTGAAAAACCTGATTTGGAGTAAAGAATTCAGTATGCCTGTGAAGCAATATTTGTTTTCCAGTGGAAATTTCCTGAGTTCCTATGAACCTGATCAACAAGTAATGTCATTGGCCGAAGACTTTGAAAATTTGCCAGGCAAATTTAAAGACTTTCTGCTTCCCTAAGATGTTGAACTTATTCACTGTTCAAAGATCAATGAGCCATGTGATGCTGAAAACTTTCCTTCTTCTGGCTATTAAGTCTCTTCTGCCACACTTTGACAGGAAGAAAAAAATGTGAGAAATCTGGGGAAGAGAAAGAAATCTTGATAATTGAAAGATTGTGAGAGTCATTTTCACTGGGGCAGACTACACTCACAGATCACTTTCCTAACTTTTCAAAAAGTCGCAGTCTGAGAGTGAGACATGCCAAGACCTTTTTGAGAACTACAAAAGGAGCTTCTTCAACTTGATCCTGAAAGGAGTACTGTTTCTCAAATGCGTGAGAACTTTTTATTCAGGTGTTCAGTTTATTTTGAAGGGAGAAGACATTTTTGTGACTCTCATCAGGTCATCAGTGACTTGAATGACACCCCATTATCTTTCCTCCCTTTCCCCCACCAAGAATGTATTTATAGGTGATGTGATCGAGTTTGCTAGACTTCAGCATAAGAAAGGCCTCAATGACTGCATCTTGGAGAGTGTTCCTAAAGGTGCCTACTCCCTTTATACTGGAGAGGATGAGTTTATCTACCCTGGCAATCCAGCACTGAAGCTCCCATTGATGACATTTATAATCAAATCAATAAACATTTATTAAATGTCTAACATGGGCCAGACACTGAGCTAAGTAAGCACTGAAGATATGAAGACAGTAAAAACAAATACAACAAAACAATCCTGCTTCCTAGAAGTGCAGTCTAATTAGGAAGACAGCACACAAAGACTATTTATGAATACACTGGAAACAGCCTAAATTGGAGCTGACCTCAGGAGGATTTCCAGTGCTAGTATTAAAGGTAACCAGGAAATGCTTCTTTGGGGTTTAGCTAAAGAAAGTTAGGATGCCCAGGAGACTGAGACAAGGAGGTAGAAAGTCCAGAGTCAAGAGATGGAGAGTCATCAGTAAGGAACAGCAAAGAGGGAAGTATCATTGGATTTCAGTCTATCAGGGGAAGTATGGTATAACCTGACATCTCCCTAACTTTGCAGTATTCTTATACCTTCCTGCTTTCCATTTACTTTGCAACCCAGTGAAAATGACCTCCTTCTTACTGTTCCTCGCCCAGGACATTCCATCTCCTGATTCTAAACATTATTGTATCTTTGTATTCTTGAAGTCAAGACTTCTGAGGTTTCTGCTCTAGACTTTCTCCTCTAGTTTCTGCCACTGCTTTGTAGAGTTTGCCCTATGGATTCCTCTTTTCCATTGTGCCTTATTCCCAGAACAATGCCAATTTCAGTAGGTGACAGAGAGGACACTGTCTCATCTTAGCACCCATTCCCTATATCTCTAATTATATAGCCCACCATTGATTGTAGACCTCTTCCTGGTTACCTTCTTTCTCTATTTTCCTCAAAATCTCTTCTTTGGGCTCAAGTCCTTCCACTCCCCCAGGGACCAGTTGCCACCATACTGCCATAGTGATGCTACTGTAGCTGGGAGTAATTTCTGTTACCTGGGATTTGGATTTCCAGGACTCTGGAAGGAGGGTGGATTGGGGTGTGGAGTTGAGCTCTATTTAAAGCCCAGATACATGTCTTGTCCCTTTCCCTCTGTTCCTCCATTCTCCTACAGAGATCTTCAGCAGCACAAAATACTGACAGTGTTCTATTATAGCCTCAGATAATTTCTGCATTTTGAAGTCTTGATGTGTGTGAACTGAGAAGAGGGAGAGGAGACTGGGATGTCAGGTTAGATTTTGTTGCAAACCTGTGGGTTGGGCCATTTGGTTGATTAATGCAGTTTGGTGTTGGTAGCATGGTAGATAGAAGGGATATTGTGTGAGCTCAGGGTAGGCATTGATTTGTGTTTGTATTTTTTAAATATTTATTTATTTACTTTGAATTTGCAACATTCAATTTCACAACTCCTCGAGTTCCAAATTTTCTCTGCCTTCTTCTCCTCCCCCCTTCCCCCATCCCCATGTTTGTCTTTTTTAAACCTCTTGGCTTCTAGGTATCCTAAACTATGGAGACAGCTGATATTACTTTGTCTTTGTTTTGGAGAGGTTTGAAACATTATGGGAATCAGAGAAAATGTCTAGCCCAGGAGTGAGAAACCTGTGGCCTTAAGGCACATGTGGACTTCTAGGTCCTTAAGCACAGCCTTTTGACTGAGTCCATATTTTAGTTCTGTTAAGTCTGGACTCAGTCAAAAGGTCACACTTAAGGACCTAGAAAGCCACATATGACTTTGAGACCACAGGTTCCCCATTCCTGGTCTAGCCTGATGTCTTGTTGGTCACATGAATGTAAAAGTTCCCCAAACTAATGTTAATACATAGCAGAAAAATCTAGGAAATGATTAATATTTATTTTCAGTTTCCAGTGACCATAGGAAAAAATTAGAGTTTTTTCTAATACTTTCAAGGAATAATTAATATGTTTTGATAGGTAAGTTAATAATGACCTACACACTTCAAAACTTCCTGACTTTTTAAAAGCAACATTTCTACTTTCTCATATATAACATACCAGGGATTGAGATTTTAAAGTTTAAATGTGGTTTCCTTGTTATCAATGAAGAAAATAGTTGGGTACAAAAATGCTGACAGCTTTTTAATTTTCATAGTTGTTGTCCTCCTTCAGTTTCATTTTTAAATGACATCATTGTCATGCCAAGATTTCTGCAATCCTATTTCCCCCTCCAGTGGTCCTTGCTGTTTTATGAGACAATATTATTCATAATCTACTATTCTCCTCAATACTATTTTGCAAATGACTTTCTATTCGAAATGATGTTGTCCATGGTTGCCCATCTCTCTCCTTACCTAGGATTATTGGCTCATAGATTTAGAGTTGGAAGGGAAGTTAGAACACCTTAGTACAACCCTCTCATCTATTATATATGAGGAATGAGGCCCAAGAAGTAATGACTTGCTTAGGGTTTCATAGGTAAGTGGCAAATCTGTGAACATGCCTTCTGATTCCAGATCCACTACTTTTTACTATGCCACAGAGATGAATTATTTATTGGTAGGAGTGTCTGTTTACTTGTTTGTTTGCTTGTTTGGCCCCCTCCCTATTTCCTTGGAGGTTCCAACTTTCCTTGTATCTGTTCCCTTCTGTTCATTTCCATGACTACCACCGTAGTTCAGGCTTTGCTTTTTTTTTTTTAACCTAGACTACTCCGACAACCTAATTGGACTCCCACTTTCCAGGCTTTTCCTTCTCAAATATGTCTTCCACACAGCTGCCAAAATAACTTTCCTAAAGTACAATTCTGACCATCATCGCTTCCATTTTCATGAACCTTCAGTAGCTCCCTGCTGTCTCCCGGATAAAAGATGAGCCCCTGTCCATAGAATTTAAAGCCCTTCCCAATCTGTCTCTAGGTTACCTTTTTTAACTTATTTCATATTGCTCCCCTTCTCATATTGTACATTGTAGCTAAACTTACCTACTTGTGACAGTTCTCTAAATTCATCATTCTATCTCCCACATTGGTACCCCTTCATGAAATATACTTCCTTCTCAACTCATATATTCCCTGGCTTCTTACAAACCTTTGCTCATTTGTCACTTCAGATGGGAAGCCTTTTGGAATTCCTCTAGTTCTTCATGTTCATTGCCCTCTAATAATCCTGTTTTCAAGTAATCTTTCCTTAGTAGAATGCAAGTTCCTTGAGATCAGGTACTGTTTTTTAATATAGTCTTTGTATGGTCAGTGTCTTGAACATACCAGGTGCTTCATAAATGTGTGTTAGATTGAATTGACTCCTTCCATTTATAGCTGCAATTTCCTTTCTTTTCTTATTTCCTTTATAGACAGATTATCAATATTATCATGGTTCAATTTCTCCAGCAATGTGTTGTTGAAACAAAGGTCTCACACTTAAAGCACCAAGGGGTATGTTACCATTTTAAACTTTAAAAGCTGTGTAATTCTCAGTATGCTTTATCAACTTTTCTGCTATGTTACTTTAAAAAAATATTTTATTTTTTCCAGTTAAATGTAAAGACAATTTTTAACATTTGTTTCTGAAAATTTTGAGTTGTAAATTCTTTTCTATACTCGTTTCCTTCCCCCCTCATTGAGAAGGCAAGCAATTTGATATAGGTTATGCAAGAGCACTCATGCAAAATATATTTCCATATTAGTCATGTTGTAAAAGAAAATGAAGACACTGCCCACCCTCAAAAAATTAAGAAAAATAAAGTTGTAAAAATACACTTCAGTCTGCTCTTGGACTCCATTAGTTCTTTCTTTGGAGGTGGATAGCATTTTTCATCATGGGATTGCCTTAGATCATTGTATTGCTGAGAACAGCTAAATCATTCGTGGCTGATCATTGTACAGTAATGGTGTTATTGTGTACAAATGTTCTCCTCATTCTGCTCACTTCATTCTGCTTTAGTTCACGTAAGGTCTTTCCAGGTTTTTCTGAAATCATTCTGTTCATCATTTCTTATAAGACAATGATATTCCATTACAGTCATATACCACACTTGTTCAACCATTCCCCATCGGATGGGCATTCCCTCAGTTTCTAATTCTTTGCCACACAAAAGGAACGTTCATAAATATTTTTGTACAAATAGGTCCTTTCCCCTTTTCCTTCAATATCTTTGGAATATAGACCTAGTAGTGGCATTGCTGGATCAAATGGTATGTCCAATTTTGTAGCTCTTTGAGCATAGTGCCAAATTGTTCTTCAGAATGGATGGATCAGTTCACAACTGCACCTTAGAGTCCCAATTTTCGCTCACCCCCAACATTGATCATTTTCCTTTTCTGTCATGTTAGCCAATCTGATAGGTGTGAGGTGGTACCTCAGAATTGTTTTAATTTGCATTTCTCTGATCAATAGTGATTTAGTGCATTTCAAAAATATGACTATAGATAGCTTTGATTTCTTCCTCAGGAAACTCCTGTTCATATCCTTTTACCATTTATCAATTGGGGAATGACTTGTAGTCTCATAAATTTGACTCAGCTCTCTATATATTTGAGAAATGAGGCCTTTATCAGCCAAACTTGTGGTTTTTTGCTTTGCTTCTAATCTTGGCAGCATTAATTTTGTTTGTGCAACCCCTTTTTAATTTAATGTAATTGAATTATCCATTTTACTTTCCATAATGCTCTCATTATTTGGTCATAAATTCTTCCCTTATCCACAGATCTGACCACTAAACTATTCCATGTTTCCCTAATTTGCTTACGGTATCATCCTTTATGTGTAAATCATGTACCCATTTTAATCTTATCTTGGTATATGATACGAGATGTCAATCTATACGTAGTTTCTACCAAATTTCTTTCCAGTTCTACCAGAAGTTTTTGTCACATATTGAGTTCTTGTCCCCCAAACTTGGATCTTTGGGTTTATCCAACACTAGATTACTATCGTCATTTACTAGTGTATGTTGTGTACTTAATCTACTCCACTGATCCACCACTCTGTTCCTTAGCCAGTACCAGTTTGTTTTTGATGATTTCCACTTTGTAGTATAGTTTGAGATCTACTACTGCTAAGCCACCTTCTTCCACGTTTAAAAAATTGATTCCCTTGATATTCTTGATCTTTTGTTTTTTTAGATGAATTGTTTTTTTCTAGCTCTATAAAACAGTTTTTGATAGTTTAATTAGTATGGTACTGAATAAGTAAATTCATTTATGTAGAATTATCATTTTCATTTATTTTATGAATAATTTTTATTGAAGATTTTAATCGTCTTTGAACCCAAAAGAAAACACTGATGTACAGTGACTCTCAGTGGGGGTTCCCCTTGTTTTATCACAAAGGCGCAGGCCTTTCTCCTTTTGATCTAGATTTTCCTTTTCCTATGTGTACATAATTTTAGAATCAGCCCAGCCTTGTAATTTATGCAGCATATTTTTCTGTTTGCGAAACTCCAATTGTGTTGTCAATTAGAAATAGTGATTACTTTTATCTGTTATAGTATGAGTTTGCAGTGAGGCTTTGAGGATAGAATTATAAGTCACATGTTTTAGAATTTGTTTGTACATTGTATGTATTTAATAGACAGAATTAAGTACACTTTATCAGTTCCTTTTAATTTGGGATATTTTCCTCCTCCCCAAAATTTCTTTGAGATACTATGATATCTTCCATTAGTTTTTAAGGGGGTGATGGGGCTAGGGAATATATGATGAACTCTGCTAGTATAGTAAAGGAGAAGCTAGCCTACCTGAATATTAATGAAAAGTATATCTTTTGAGCCAAGAGAGCCAAAAAAGATATCAGTAGAACAACTAGAACATAAAGGTCATAGTGAAATATATCCATAACTTAAACACAAAACAGAATAAAACCCACAGATATTTACAAATCTGAGGCCAGTTTCTGATTGTCTTAGTAATTTTAAGGACTTCCAAGAGAAGCTGCTAACACATGCTGCCATGTCTCTACAGCTTCCTCTGTGTGTATAACTACATTTCCACAAAAAAGTTTTAATTTTTTAAATTTAAATTTAAAGCCAGTTGTTGCTATGTTCAGACTTTTGTTTAAGATGTTACTAAAGTGATGATTAGGAACAAGCTTTGGGAATTAGCATATTCCTAAATAGCAGCAATACACTGGGGCTGATGAATGTAAGGACATGGAAATTAGTGTTATCAGATTAATGACCCAAATCTTTGAGTGTTTAAGAGAAATTATAGCAAAAATTCGATATTCTTTGTCCTTCCTTTCTCCAACAGGACTCAAGTGAAGAACAAAAGATCTATCATCTAGTTGGTGCTCAGTTCTTACAAAGAACCTATTGCTTGGATTAAGAAACTGCATTGTAAGATTTGAGATAACAATGATTTGGAAAGTTTGCTTAGCTTCTCCTGGATTTGAAGTCCATGACTTTGTAGGGCCATGGGAGGCAGTTGAAATGACCTTGGATATGGGATCTGATAATGCAATTCTACTGCAATTCTTGCTGTGCATTCATCTATACCTTGTTTAATCAGTTATGAATCTGTAAGATTTTTGTTTTTCTGGAACATTCTGGCTTCATTTATGATGTACTGCTTTTCTCTCATGGTGTCCTCTATCTGCCCTGATTTCTGCATGCCACCTCCTTGCAAATCTGAAAACCCTTCTGTACGTGCTGAGAACTTGTCATATTGTCACCTCTTACACTCACACTGTGTCCATCATTGCCTCCCCCATTCTTGACCCCAGTGTTGAGAATGAAAAGAGAGAGTGTTGGGAGCCCCATGGAGCCAATATGGACAGATCAGAGTCTGGAGAATTGTCATTTTATTATATAGTCTCAGTGAATCCATGAGCAATTAACATTTTTCCAGTTTATTCGATCTGGCTTTATTTGTGTGAAAAGTGTTTTGTAATTTTGTGATATGGTTCCTGGGTTTGTCTTGAGTATTATTGTTGTCTACAGTCATTGTAAACAGATTTCTCTTTCTATCTCTTGCTGCTAGACTTTGTTGGCAATATATGGAAATGTTGATAATTTATGTGGGCTTATTTTCTATCCTGCAACTTTGCTAAAGTTGTTAATTCTTTCAGCTAGTTCTTTAGTTGGTATACACCATCATATTATCTGCAAAGAGTGATAGTTTTATTTCTTCATTGCCTGTTCTAACTCATTCAGTTTCTTTTTCTTCTCCTATTACTATAGCTAGCATTTCCAGTACAGTCTTTAATAGTAGTGGTGACAATGTATATCCTTGCTTCACCTCTGGTTTTATCAGGAAGACTTCTAGCTTATCCCCATTGCAGATAATGCTTGCTGATGGTTTTAGATAAATACTGCTTATCAAGTTTATTCCTGTGCTTTCCAGTGTTTTCAATAGGAATAAGTGTTGTATTTTGTCAAAAGTTTTTTCTGCATCTATTGAGGTGATTTCTGTTGGTTTTGTTATTGATATGGTCTGCTATATTCCTTTTTGAGAAAATTCAGTATAGTATAGATTTGATTGTTGGTTGGTTGGGATACTGAAATCAGCAAATATAAAGAGATACTGAATATGAAAAAATGTTATTTTGCATGTTGTAGTCTTTGTGAAATGCATAATAATGTTTGCATATTTACTCTCTGGTATAGTAGTGACTGATAGCATTGTTTTTAAGGGCCACATCTACTTCATGAAAATGTTGAGAATTAGAACCACATTTGCTTGAGATAAATATGCAATTTAAGAAGCTGTGCAGACTAGTGGATAGTAGGTCAGGCTTAGAATTAGGAGTAACTGAGTTGAAATCATATTTTTGACATATTTCAGCTTTATGATTGCGGGTGAGTCATTTAGTCTTTCAATGTCAAAGACAAATCTCTGAGACCATCAATTATAGACAGTTTTCTGATCGTCATTTCTGGATAGAGTTTCCATACAAGGAGTTCCTCCCCATATGCCAGTATATGCCAGGGTTTTTCAACCATCTGTTTTCCTCCTGAAAATAATTTCGAATTTTTTTTAGAGGGGGGAAGGCAAGGCAATTGCATTTAAGTGACTTGCCTCAGGTCACACAGTTATTAGTAAGTGTGTCAAGTGCCTGAGGTCAAATTTGAACTCAGGTCCTTCTGACTTCAAGGCTGGTGCTCTATTCACTAAGCCACCTAGCTGCTCCCTAAATTTTTCTTTATTCCAGGCCTCCTTATTTACTCACTGTCAATTACCTAGTCCCTCTTAACCAAAAGTGCCCAGATAGAAGTTTTAAGCCAAAGGGTAAAATTTAGAAAGGGTCATAACTTTTGTAGAATATTGATCCAGAATGAGGATAAAAACATTTTGTAAGAGATGGTCATTACTGAACAGAAATTCTGCTTTTCAGCTAAATGTTCTTATGCAAACTGGTCTCCCAACATTCCCGTTTCCATGTAAGATTTATCATTGCTATACTGAATAGCTTATCCTTACAGATGACATAACGTGGAACATTTATTTATCATAGGACTCTCCATAAAAAATAAGTGACAGGGAAGAGGCAGGCTAAGCTACAGAGGATATTTCTATTGTCATTTTTAAAAAAATCTCCCTTATTCCTAGAATGTTCTCAGTGCACATTAGTTACAAAGTAATAATCATCCCTGCAAATTCACATAGGACATCCTTGGCAGCAGTTTGATTGTAAGCTTCTTGGAGACAATGTTTGTCTTATGTTTCTTCACATACTCATTGTGTTTTGCTCACTCTTGTAGGCCAATGAAATTTTTATGCCTCTTTTGTGCCTCTTCCATAAAGCCCTCCTTAATTCTCCAAGCTAGAAGTTATTCATCACTACCCCCCTGACTTATTTTTTCCTTTGCTGCCATTCATTTTTTTTACATGTTATTGTTTATTTTTAACATTCTTTTAAAGTTTTGAGTTTCAATTTCTCTCCATCCCTTCTACCTCCTCCTCCATCCACTGAGAAAGCAAGCAGCGATATCTATTATACATGTGAAATCATGCAAAGCATTTCCACATTATTCATATTTCTTTTTTTAAAAAGCAAGAAAAATTGAGTGAGAAAATTATACTTCAATTTGCACTCTGAATTCATTAGTTCTCTCTTTGGAGGTGGGTAGCATTTTTTCATCATATGAGTCCTTTGGAACTGTCTTGGATCATTGTTTTGATTAGATCAGTCAAGTCTTTCACAGTTAATCATCATTACAATATTGCTATCACTGTACACAATGATCTATTTTTCTCACTTCACTTTGTATCAGTTCATATAAGTCTTGCCATATTTTCCTGAAACCATTTCTTATAGCACAATAGTATTCCATCACAATCACATGCCACAACTTGTTCAGCCATTCTCCAACTCATGGACATCCCCTCCATTTCCTTGACACCATGAAAAGAACTTCTATAAATATTTTTTTTGTGTGCATATAGTCCTTTTCCTTTTCCTTTGATCTCTTTAGGATACAGAACTAGTAATGGTGCTGCTAGATCAAAGTGTATGCATAGTTTTATAGCCCTTTAGGCCTAGTAGCTAGTTATTCTTCTGAATGGTTGGACCACATTACTACACCACCAACGGTTTCTTAGCATACCCGTTTTTCTGCAGTCCATCCAGTATTTGTCATTTCTAATAGGTGAGGTTATTTGATTTCAGAGTTGTTTTAATTTACCTTTCTTTAATCAATACTGATATAGAGCCTTTTTTCCTATGTCTATAGTAGCTTTGATTTCTTCTACAAATTGCTTGTTTATATCCTTTGACCATTTATCAACTGGGGAAAGACTCTTATTTTTATAATTGACTCAGTTCTATACTCAGTATATATTTGAGAAATGAGGGCTTTCCAGAGGAACTTGCTATAAAATTTTTTGATATTACTTCATTGCTTATGGCACCTTTTGGGAAAATGTAGTTTCCTTGATTCTTTCTTTTAATTAGGTCTGTTTTTGCTTTTGCTTTGTGTGAAATTATGATTGCTACCCTAGTCTTTTTTACTTTGGCTGAAGCATATTAGATTCTGCTTCAGACCTTAATTTTTAACTTGTCTTTCAGTTTCAAGTGTGTGTTTTGTAAAAACAACCTATTGTTGGATTCTGGTTTCTAACCCATTCTGTTATCTGCTTCTCTTTTATGGGTAAGCTCATTCTGGTCACATTCACGGTTATGATTAGTAACTTTGTATTTCCTTCTATCTCATTTTCTTCTTTCTTCTTCTCTCTTTTTAGCTTGGCCCTCCTCAAAAGTCTATTTTGCTTCTAATCTTTGTCTCCCATAATCTGTCCTTACTTTATCACAACCACCACCACCCTTTTCTTATCTCTTTCTTCTTCTCCTATGGGATAGATAAGGTTTCTATACAGGACTCTGTGTGTGTGTGTGTGTGTGTGTGTGTGTGTGTGTGTTCTTTCCTCTTTAAACTAATTTTGATGAGAGTGAGGTTTAAGCATTGCCTTTCCCCTGCCTTCCCCTCCACGGTAAGAGTTCTTCCTTGTGTGTCTCTTCTATGTGAGAAAATTTTCCTCATTATGCCTTTGCCTTGTCCTTTTTCCCCAGTGCTTCCCTCTTTCTCACTCCATTTTTTTTGAGATCATGCTAATATAATTGACTCACACCCATGCCATCTGCTATGTAAAATCTTTTTAATTGCCCTAATAATGATAAAGTTTTTTTAGAAGTTACAAATATCATCTTCCCATATCAGAAAACAAACACTTTAACTTTATTGAGTGCTTATGATTACTCTTTCACATTTACCTTTTTATGCTTCTCCTCAGTCTTGTGTTTGAATGTCAGCATTTCTATTCAGTTCTGGTCTTTTCATCAGGAATGCTTGAAAGTCCTCTAGTTCATTAAATGCCTATTTCTTCCCTTGAGTAATTATAATCAGTTTTGCTGTGTAAATTATTCTTGGTTATAATCCTTGATCCTTTGCCTTCTGGATTGTCATATTTCAAGGCTCTCTGCTCCTTTAACATAGAAGTTGCTAAATCTTATAGTGACTGTGGCTCCACAATCTTCCTGGATGCTTGAAGTATTTTCTCTTCTATCTGGAAGCTCTGGAATTTAACTATAATATTCCTAGGAGTTTTCATTTTGAGATCTCTTTCAGGGGTGATTGGTGGATTTTTTTCTTTTTTTCTTTTTCTTTTAAAAATTAATTATTTTATTTATTTTCTTGTTTACATCATTAATTTCCATGAGATTTTGAGTTACAAATTTTCTCCCTGTCTTTCCCCTACCCCCAATGGTGGATTTTTTTTCAATTTGTATTTTACTCTATTTTCTATTTTACTTTTCAATTTACTATTTTATTTAGGGTGTTGAGGCAGTTTTCTTTGAAAATTTCTTTACTTATATCTAGGTTCTGTCTTTGATCATGGTTTTCAGGTAGTCCAATAAGGACTTAAATGTTCTCTCCTCTATTTATTTTCCAGGTAAATTTTTTTCCAATGAGATATTTCACATTTTCTTCTATTTTTTCATTCTTTTGACTTTGTTTTGTTGTTTTTTTGATGTCTTATGGAATCATTAGCTTATATTTGCCTAATTCCAGTTTTTAAGGGATTATTTCTTCAGTGAGGTCTTGTACATCTTTTCCCATTTGACCAATTATATTTTTTAAGGAGATTGTTTCTTCAGTGAATTTTTGTGCTTCTTTTTACATTTGTCCTATTCTGTTTATTAAAGGTGCTATTTTTCTTGTGTCTTTTTTTAAAAACCAGGCTGTTAATTTTCTTTTCATAATTTTCTTGCATCACTGATTTCTTTTTCCCCAATTTTCCTCTATCATTCATCTCTTCCAGGAATTTTTTGTTGGGCTTGGGTTTCTTTGACATTCTTTTTGAAGCCATTTTCATATTTTTATCTTTTTCTGAGTTTATTTCTTGATTTTCCCTGCCACTATAGTAACTTTTTATCTTCAAGTTCTTTTGTCATTAGCTTATTTTACAGCCTATTTCTTGACTTTGAACTTTATATTAAAGTTGGGCTCTGCTCACCTGAGAGAGGGGGAGACACTGCCCCAAGTTTCAGGCCTTTTTTTTTT
>JAQQSW010008084.1:0-13554 GCA_028646575.1 Pseudocheirus occidentalis
TCCCTGGTCCCAGCTCCCTCATGAGTCTGCCAATCACCTAGATTCAGGAGCAGAAAGCTAGCAGGTTCTTGTCCAGTCCTCAAAGGAAAACAGCTCCCAGGTCCTTGTCCTCAGCAAACTTCAGTTTAGTCCGAGGGGAGGGCTTTTCTTCATTTTGACTCTGGGTGGTCTCTCTGAGTCCCTGGATGCTCTTCCCTGGTCCCAGCTCCCTCCTGAATCTGCCAGACAATCACCTAGATTCAGGAGCTGAAAGCTGCCAGGCCCTTGTCCAGTCCTCAGAGATGAAGAGCTACCAGGTCCTTGTCCATTCCTCAGGGCAATCCCCGGCACACACTGACGTTCACAGGGTTCAGCACACCTCAAACCCTTCAGGACATCTCTTGCCTGGAACTCAAGGATCAGGCAGGCCACGAGCAAACAAAGTACAATCCTGGTCATGTCTTCAGTCAGCTTTCAGATACTGGGAGAGGAACTCTCTCTCTCTCTCTCCCTCTCAGCTGACTTCAGTCTCCACGAATACTCCTTCACTGAGGAGCCAACTCCAAAGTCTGTCTTGTCTCTCTAAAATTCTTCCTTATATACAGCACTGGCCCCCTGTCTCAGCCAATAGCCTTCTCCCAAGTCAACAAGGCAGTGTCTCAGCCAATAGCCTTCTCCCAAGTCAACAGGGGAATTCACACCTTTTCACCAATGGAGGAGTTCTATAGTTAGCCCTAAGTATCTGATCTACTTAGCCCTAAGTATCTGATCTACTTAGCCCCAAGTATCTAATAAATTACTTACTATTACAGCCTCCCCATTAACTAATGGGGTAAGAGGAGCAAGACTATGTTTATGTTTTCCCAGAAGCTGTGGAACTACAAGTGTGAGTTCCTGGCATAATTGCCAGGGCGTATTCTCCAGCTCACCCAGAAGATGAAAAGAGCTCCTGCAGGAGAAGAAATCACAGAGATAGAACATGGAAATAAAGAACAAGAAATATCCTAATGTATCCACTACATAAAAAGCTACACACACATCAGGGAAAATTGAACATTGATTATATCAAGCAAAAAACTGAAACCTGTTACCCCAGGATTTGTGTCTCTTGGTATGATCACTCTGACTTCAATACAAACTCAACTTGTTACATCTTGATTAAAGTCCTGAGACATATACCCTTATGACATCAACTGTTTCATATATATCCTATAACTACATATATTTGACCCCCTCAAGCCTTCTTTACTTCTACTAATATGAATCACTTACAGATGATACAAGTCAATATTATATTTTATTGGAATATAACGTGCTTGTATAACCATTCTCTTTTGGTTTCAGACTTAGGGGAAATCTACACTTTAAGTAATATCTGATTCTCTAGCAAGAAAAAGGCCTTCTAAGCATGGGACTCATTGCCATAGCCTCTCTCTGAATATCAGCAACTGTGCTTCTATTTATTTACTAAGTGAAATGCCAACTGCTCAGTTTGTGACTGAATTGGAAAAAACTGTTAGCCTCACTTTAAAAAAACATGTAAGTATGGATACATCTATCAATATATGACTCTTTTGTATGGAATATTATGCATCAAATGTGGTCTTAGTCAGTGTGTTACTGGTAGAGATTTATTGTAGAAATTGTTGAACAAACTTCAATTGCTTTATTGAACTGATTTTAAGAAATGCTGCTTTACTAAAAAGAAGGGGGAAAGATTTGTCAAACTTCTTTTCAGACTTCTTGTTACTAGACACAATGGACTACTATTATTCTATTACTATCGAGAATTTCAAACACAGTGTATACAATTACTTTACTAATAAAAATATAAAAACCTAAACAGTATGTTAATAAATTATAAACAATGTTTCTGTAGCCTTTACAACATGACTAAATATAGATAAGGATTTTTTTGTATAAAATTCACTTATTAGAACAATGAGTGTTGTATTTAGGTGATGAGTTAAGGCCTTAAAAACTCACTTGTTATTTAGATGTGATTGTAAATATACATATTTTTATGTAACTCACCATGTATCAGCTGTGATTCTAATGGGTTTTTTTTGGGGGCAAAATGCATATCCAGCTTCTGGGTGTTTGATATGATTCACAATTACAAAGTATATCAGAAAACATCCAAAACTGTCATAGCTCTGGAAGTGATCCAGGAACACTGTCAGCATTATCTCTTAACATTTTTATTATTATTATTAACATTCTTGAAGTTATTTCCTTTTAATTTTATGTCTATGATTTTATATATTTTATGTGTATTGATCATTGTATTATTTTGTTGTATTTGCCTTCCTACACTGACCAGAGTGCTGTCACAGCCTTTGTAACCATTATCAACTCAAATGAATGAACCCAAGTTTAAAGGTCAGGAATTATATTGGAATGTTACTTGGAGAAACTGTAATCCCACACAATGTATTATGAGAAATTCAAGAATATGTAATGATAGTAGAATGCAAAATATCAGTGTGTGTCACTATACTTATGCTTGTGTAACCCCATGTATTAGAAAGAAAGAAGCTTTTACTGTTACTTGGAATCAGATTAGGAATAGGTTTAATGGTACTTTCCATAGTCATAATCTCACCTAGTATGTAAATCAATTGTCCTATACGACTGAACAAATTACACAAAGTCATAGTTCAGGAACAGACCCTGAAGATACAGGCAATCAGATATTTCATTTGGATAAATCGGATTAATACATTTAATAATCTTCACTCTCTAGTGCTTCATTTTGTTCCAGTTGAATGCTTAGTGATGATATTGTGCCTTGTTCAACCTCTGGGGAATAACATGCTTGTCCGGACTTTCCTGGCTTTGGGAACTGAGGTTCATGCTCTTAAGTTATGTGTCCAGAAAGGGGGAGATGTCCAGGGCCAGTCTCTGACCCGATCCATTCATGGGAAGACTCTGGCCCAGGACTGATACCAAGCCAGCTCCCTGTGAAGGCTATATTATATCTTAAGACTGGCTCACCATCTCTTTCTGACTTGCAGGAGTTTAGGATGTGGTAACAGAGCAGTGATCCCGACATACATGCATGCAAGGCAACAAGGACATTAAAACATATGGATTGACATAAATGAACAAGGATATTAAACATTTTCTCATGGGAACCTAAGAGATAATTGCTTTACATTCACTATATAAACCCTGCTCTCTTACAAATAAATGGGAACTGCTATGACAGATACTTCCTGGCTCATGTACAATCATTCCACACTTCTCGGTTTGGCCTTAGGCCCATTTTGGTATAGTCATCAATGCGTGAACTATATAGATGGAAGAAAGGGATTCTCTGAGGCCCAAGGATGGAGGGACAGCTTCAGAGTCAGAAGGGCTCAGAGTTCAAGTACTGCTTTGGACCCATGCTAGGAGCATGAACACAGTCACCTCTCAGTGACACAGAATACTCTGTAAGATCACAGACACATTTAGATGGCCTGTAAATCTTCCTGAGCAAGCAGAAAGGTGAAAGAATACTTCACCAGGTACACCCTCACTTACTATCACATAACTAGCACATTCATGAGACAGCATTTTGACTCAGATCTTCCTAAATCCAGAACCACTACTCTAATCACTGGACCACCTAGATGGAGGGTTTCAGAGATGCCAGAAGACTGTTTCCAAGCCACAGTCCAGGAGGTTGCCTTAAGCCCAGGAAAGGATAAGAAAAGAGCTCATTCTCAGTGCAGAGAAGTTCTACAAGTGCTCAGTCCCTTGGAAAATTCACCACCAAGGGGCAGAGCTAAGATGGCGGCATAGAAGCAGCAAAGCTCCACAGTGCCCACTCAGCCATGTTAAATACTCAGAAAATACGACTCTAAACAAATTTTAGGGCTACAAAAACAACAAAAATACGGAAAATACATCTCTCACTGAAGGCAGTTCAGCAGGAGGGACTCATCTTGACAGGTTGAGAGCTGAGGCCAGCCCAGCCTGAAACAGTGGCCTCGCTCCAGGGGGGCGGGGAAAAGTCACAGTCAGAGTCTACAGCAGAGAGGATCAGCAACACCCATTGTGAGACTGAGCGTGGCAGATTCCCAGCCCAGGAAATTGCCTACTCAGGTTGGGGTAAGGAGAATGCTGAGCTCTAGAGAACCGCATTAATGTGGAGCTCAGAGCAGAGTGCAGTAGACTGAGAAGAAGCCTCAGCCAGCCAGCAGACTCACCCAGCCTGGCTGTCTCACCACAGGAAAGAGGATCATTGAACCGGGTAGGAAAAACCTCGGGGCCAACAGCAGAGTCAGTGGCTCTCCTTGGGCAGCCTCAATGTTTTAAATTATACACCCTTACTACCAGAAGCCAAGATGGAGGAATAAAGTTTAGTGGCTCTGATCCCCCTCCCTGACCCTGAAAAGTCCAGAGTTAAATGTCCTACCCACAGTAAAATCTTAAATTAGTGGAAACAATCTCAGGCTTTGGCAGAGCTGAGGAAAGGGGAAAGAAGACAGTACAGAGTCTAAGCCCAGCAGGGTGTAGCCAGAAAGCCCTAAAGAGAAAAGCCCAGGTGTTTAGCACCACTGGGCCAATCAGCAAAGAACAGTAGCCTGGTACTGGCTAAGGAACAGAGTAGGGGATCCATGGAATAGACTGAGTACAAAAGACTCAGCAGTCAACGACTATAGTAACATACTGGTTTGATAAGCCCAAAGACCCCAGTTTCTGGGTTAAGAATTTACTATTTGACAAAAACTGCTTGGAAAATTGGAATATAGTATGGCAGAAACTGGGCATACAACATTATCTAACGCCATACACCAAAGTTAAGTCTAAATGGATGTATGATCTAGATATAAAGGCTGATACTGTAAATGATCTGGAGAAGCAAGGAATAGTTTACCTGTCAGATTTATCGAGCAGGGAAGACTTTATGACCAAAGAAGAGTTGGAGAACATTATAAAATGCAAAATAGATCATCTTGATTACATCAAACTGAAAAGTTTCTGTACAAACAAAGCCAATGTAACCAAGATTAAGAGAGAAGTGGGAAATTAGGAAAGAATATTTACAACTTTTGTCTCTGATAAAGGCCTCATTTATAAAATATACAGGGAATTAAATAAAATTTACAAGAATGGAGTCATCCCCTAATTGGTAAGTGGTCAAGGATATGAACAGGCAGTTTTCAGAGGTTGGAATTAAAGATATATTTAAGCACATGGAAAAATGTTCCAAATCACTATGGATTCATGATATACAAATCAAAACATCTTTGAGGTACCACATGTCACCAGTCAGATTGGCTAAGATAACAAAACAGGAAAATTGCAAGTGCTGGAGAGGATGTGGAAAAATTGGAACTCTAATGCATTGTTGGTGGAGCTGCGAACTGATACAACCATTCTGGAGGGCAATCTGGAACTTTGCCCAAAAGGCTATAAATAATTGCATACCCTTTGACCCAGTAATATTACTTTTGGGGTTGTATCCAAAAAAGATCATAGAAGTGGGAAAGGGTCCCACATGTACAAAAGTATTTATTGTAGCTCACTTTGTGGTGGCAAAAAACTGGAAATTTAAGGCATGCCCATCAATTGGGGAATGGCTGAACAAGTTATGGTATATGAATGTGAGGGAATATTATTGTGTTATAAGAAATGGGAAGGAGATTGACTTCATAATACGAATTGATGGTGAGTGAGAAGACAAGAACCAGGAAAAATTTGTACACAGTCACAGATACATCATATGTGTGACGACCAATTTTTAAAAACTGGACGCTTCTCAGCATCGCACAGTTAAAAAACAACTCTACAAGTTTCAGGATGCAAGGACATGCCTACATTCAGAGAAAGATCCAGAAAGATCAGAGTTTAAAAAGAGACCGAAGCAATGCATGCTATCATTCTTTTCGATGTTTGGCTTTTGTTTCTCTTTTCTTATTGTTCACTCCATTGGCTATAACACCTATACAACTAGACTATTGTACAATGTGAAGGAGTTTGCAGATCCTATACATGATTGTATGCCACCATGGCGGGTGTGGGGGGTGGGGAGGAAGGGAAGAAAAATCTGAAACTCAGGTGACTCTGGAACTGAATCTTGTAACCTGAAAGTAATCAAATAAGACAATAAAATTAAAAACAAAAACAAAAAAAATTTACTCTTGACACTATAAAACATTTGGGAATTTATCTGCCAAAACAAACCCAGTACCCTCATTAATACAACTACAAAACGCTTTTCACACAAATAAAATCAGATCTCACTAATTGGAAAAAAAAACATCAATTGCTCATGGCTGGGTAGAGGTAATATAATAAAAATGATAATTTTACCTAAATTAAATTACATATTTCGTGCCATACCAATCAATCTACCAAAAATTTCCTTAGAGAACTAGAAAAAATATTGACAAAATTCATTTGGAAGAACAAAAATTCCATAATACTAAGGCAGTTAGTAAAAAGAAATGTTAGGGAAGGTGGCCTAGCCATAACAGATTTTAATCTCTATTATAAAGCAGCAGTCCTCAAAACTGCCTGATACTGGTTAAGGAATAGATTAGTGGATCAATGGAATAGATTGGTTATGAAAGACTCAGTAGACAACGACTATAGTAACATACTGTTTTAAGAGCCCAAAGATCCCAGTTTCTGGGTTAAGAATTCATTTTTTGACAAAAAATGCTGGGAAAATTGGAACAGAGTATGGCCAAAACTGGACATAGACATATAGGCATAGACATAGACATAGCTAACACAATACACCAAAGTCAAGTCTAAATGGATGTATTATTTAGATAAAATGCTGATACTGTAAATATTCTGGAGAAGCAAGGAATAGTTTACCTTTCAGAATTATGGAGTAGGGAAGATTTTATGACCAAAGAAGAATTGGAGAGCATTAAAAATGCAAAATAGATCATTTTGATTTCATCAAAATGAAAAGTTTCGGGACAAACAAAGCCAATGTATCCAAGACTGAGAGGGCAGTGGGAAATTGGGAAAGAATATGTACGATCAGTTTCTCTGATAAAGGCCTAATTTCTGAAATATATAGGGAATTAAACAAAATTTACAAGAATGCCAGTCATTCCCCAATTGATAAGTGGTCCAAGAATATGAACAGGCAATTTACAGAGGTACAAATTAAAGATATCTTTAAGTGTATGGAAAAATGCTGTAAATCACTATTGTTTTGATAAATGCAAATTACAACAAGTTTGAGGTACCACATCTCACCAGTCGAATTGGCTAAGATGACAAAAGAGGAAAATGACAAATGCTGGAGAAGTTGCGGAAAAATTGGAACTCTAAAGCATTGTTGGTAGAGCTGTGAACTGATACAAACATTCTTGGAGAGGCTTATACAAATTGATGCTAATTGAGAAGAGCAGAACCAAGAAAAATTTGTATACAATCACAGATACATCATATGTGTGATGACCAACTTTGAAAAACTGGACTCTTCTCAGCAACGCACAGCTAATAGACAACTCTACAAGTCTCAGGATGGAAGGAGATGTCTACATTCAGAGAAAGATCCAGAAAGACCAGAGTTTAAATGGAGACTGAAGCAATGCATGCTGTCTTTCTTTTCTGTGTTTGGTTTTTGTTTCTTTTTTCTCATTGTTCACTCCATTAGCTATAACACCTATACAACCAAACAACTGTACAATATAAAAGAGTCTGCAAATCCTATACACGGTTGTATGCCACCATGGCAGGGGTGGGGGGTGGGAAGCAAGGGGAGAAAAATCTGAAACTCAAGTGATTCTGGAACTGAATCCTGTAAATTAATAGTGAATAAATGAGTCAATAAAAAAAGAAAGAAAAAAATTCACCACCCATCCTGAGGAAAAACTTTGTTTTTTTCTCCCTGAATCAGGAACTCCTTAAGTAGCTTTACGTACTGTGGGTGCAAGGCTTTTTGAATGGGACCTATAATTCAACGGAAAATGTAAATTACCTTTAACATAAACAGCAAGAGAAGCTTCTACTGTCTCGTGAGACAATTTGGGAGATTTTGGACACTCCATTGCCCATAGAGTATTCTGGCTCAGAGTTCATGGGCAGAGTGGAGCACTACACTGAGGAATAGTATCACTTGCAATCCTAATGGCATAGGGGTACTGAAGGGTAAGGGTACTTCTAGTCAAAAGGGATTAGGGACGCTATGGAGCAGTATCAAGTGCAACACCAAGGGATCGGGGTTTCTTCCTGGGTAAAGTCCAGAGGACAGACTGGGAAAGTAGTGACCAAACGTCTCCCGACATCACATCATTTAGGAACAACCAAAAATTTTCAAACTCCCAGAAATTGCTCTGAAAACAGCAGTGTGAAAAGGCCTGAAATTTCAAACAGTTCCCTGACAGCCCCCAACCCCCCACAGAAACAGACAGAGGAAGGTAGGCTTTAGTTGAAGTATAAAAAGGCAAGGGTAGAAATCATGATCTCAGACAAACCAAGTGCTGAAATAGTCCTAATTCCAAGAGATAAGCAGGGAAAATATATGTTCCTAAAAGGTATTATACAAGATAATATAATATCAATACTCACTAAAGATGCACCAAAAGTCGGAGCATCCAACTTCTTAAAGTGTAAAGTTAAGGGAATTACAGAAGGAAACAGACAGCAAAATTATACTAACGGGTGACACCAACATTTCCCTCTTGTGATCAGGAAAATCAATGCATAAAAGAGTATCTTAGGGAGAAGAAAAGAGTATTAGAAATGTCAGATATGATGAAGCTCTGAAGAAAACTGAATGTAAATAGAAAGGAATATAACTTTTTCTCAATTGTAAATGGCACCGTCAAAAAAATGAACAGATATTATGTCACAAAATGGAGTAAAACAGAAATATTAAATGCAGATTGTACAGACCACAATACTATATAAATGAGAGAGACATGGAAGCAGAAATTAAAACCTAATTGGAAAGAAAAATTTCATGAATGAATCAGTCAGTCAAAAAGAAAACATATATCCAATCAACAATTTAATTAAGAAAAAGATTTTCAACAATGAGACAACATACCAAAATTTTGTGGGATGCAGACAAAGAAGTGCTTAGGGGAAAATTTCTATCTTTAAATGCTTACATTCACAAAACATAGGAAGAATAGATCAAGGATGGTACATCAAAGGTATAGAAGTATAAAAAATGAAAAAATATGCCATTGAACATCAAAATTGAAATCCCTAAATCAAAAGTGAGATGGAGAAAAAAATTTTAAAAATAAAATAAATAAATAAAAGTAGGTCTTGCTTTTATGAAAATACTACTAAAAACAGATAAATCATGGGGTAACTTGATTAACAAAAAGAAAGAAAAGTAAATTATCAGTCTCAAAATGGAAAGAGTGACTACATAACCATCAAAGATGAAATGAAAGCAATGCTTAGGACTTACTTTACTTAATATTATGTAAGGAAAACTACCAGCTTTCAAAAAACATGAATATTTACGGAAACGTAAATAGCCCATTTTAATAGAAGAGGAAATAGTACACATAATTAAGCCTTTCTTGAAAGAAATAAATTGAAGAAGGCATGAATGGGTTAAGCGAAAACTTTTCAGGATCAGATGGATTTGAAAGGGAATTCTACTAAATATTAAAAGAACATTTCATCCCAATAATATATAAACTATTTAAAACAGCAAATAAAGGAGCCCTATCAAATTCCTTTCATGGCACAAATATGGTTTCAACATCAAACAACAGCACAGGGATATACACCAACTAATATATTGTTGGTGGAGCTGTGATTTGATGCATCCATTCTGGAATGTATTTTGGAATAATGCAAAGAAGGTAAGAAAAATGTCCAAAACCTTTAAAATAAATATTCCATTACACCCCAGTGAAGATATTAAGAAGAAAAAAAGTTCCCATATATTTCAAAATACTTACAACAACACTTTTTGTGACAGCTATCAATTGGAAATAAAGTAGAAGCTCATCAACTGGGAAATGGCAGACAAAACACGGACCGTGAAATGCATGGGATGTGGCTACCATGGAGTAAGAAATGATGGGTATGAATACAGAGAAGTATGGAAAGATCTTTGTGAAATGATGCAAAATAAATTAAGCAGAGCCAAGAAAGCAGCATATTTACGTGGTAACTACCACAATTTAAATAGAAAAAATGACAGACAAATTTAAAAGCACCTGTAACAAACTGGTGAAGATCAAGTGGGTCTGAAAAGGAAACCTGAGAAGACACCATCACCCTACCTCATCCAGGATGTGAGAGGTCCACAAGGGTAACACACTGCCCACATTTTCCTGAGTGCATCAATCAGTTGTACTGGCTTTTCTTTTCCTCCCTAAACCAGAAATACGAATGGTTACATGGCACAGCTCTCAAGGATGGGGAGAGTGACAGATACACTGATACCCTGGTCATGTTAGAAACAGAAAACATCAATAAAAAATGTAAAAAGAGGACATGAATCACCAGGGAAATACTGGGGGGAGGGAGGAAGAAAGACAGGGGTATGCGGTTAGTGATTATCAGGAGCAGATCAAAACTATATTACAAATCTGTGAATGGGGAAACAATTGTTGTTTAATCCTGTGTGACTTTTCCTTACCCCATTTGAGGTTTTCTCCCCAAAGATACTGGAGTGGTTTGCCATTTCCTTCTGCAGCTTGTTTGACAGATGAGGAACTGAGGGAAAGATAGTTAAGTGGCGTGCTGAAGTTCACACAGCTACTTAAGTGAATGAGTCCAGATTTGAACTCAAGAAGATGACTTCCTGACTTCATGCCATGCAGAATATCTAGCTGCTGTGAAAACAATTTCAAATTGTTAAAAACTGAAAGAGAGATCAATGCAAAAGATTAGGAATGCAATGTGCATAAATAAGGAAACAAATAAAATAAAATATTGTCGAATAAATCCAGAGACAGCACTTGCGGAAGGTGGGTGGTGGTGAGGACACACTCCTTGACTCCTCCCAAACTCAATAGTGATTTGGAGCATTTTTCCATGTGCTTAAATATATCTTTAATTTCTACCTCTGAAAACTGCCTGTTCATGTCCTTGACCACTTATCAATTAGGGAATGACTCCATTCTTGTAAATTTTATTTAATTCCCTGTATATTTTAGAAATGAGGCCTTTATCAGAGTCATTAGTTGTAAATATTCTTTCCCAATTTCCCACTTACCTCTTAATCTTGGTTACATTGGCTTTGTTTGTACAGAAACTTTTCACTTTGATGTAATCAAGATGATCCATTTTGCATTTTATAATGTTCTCCAACTCTTCTTTGGTCATAAATTCTTCCCTGCTCCATAAATCTGACAAGTAAACTATTCCTTGCTTCTCAAGATTATTTGTAGTATCAGCCTTTATATCTAGATCATGCATCCATTTAGACTTGACTTTGGTGTATGGCATTAGATAATTGTCTATGCCCAGTTTCTGCCATACTACATTTCAATTTTCCCTGCAGTTTGTGTCAAATAGTGAATTCTTAACCCAGAAACTGGGGTCTTTGTGGTTATCAAACAGTATATTACTGTAGTAGTTGACTAATGCGTCTTTTGTACCCAATCTATTCCATTGATGCACTCCTCTGTTCCTTAGCCAGTACCAGGCATTTTTCAGGACCGCTGCTTTGTAATAGAGATTAAAATCTGGTATGGCTAGGCCACCTTTTGTAACATTTCTTTTCATTAATTGCCTTGATATTCTGGATTTGTTTTTGTTCTTCCAAATGAATTTTGTCACTATTTTTACTGGTTCTATAAAGTAATTTTTTGGTAAATTGATTGGTATGGCACTAAATATGTAATTTAATTTAAGTAAAATTGTCATTTTTATTATATTAGCTCTACCCAGCAGTGAGCAATTGATGCTTTTCCAATTAGTGAGATCTGCTTTTATTTGTGTGAAAAGTGTTTTGTAGTTGTCTTCATAAAGGTACTGGGTTTGTTTTGGCAGGTAGATTCACTGATATTTTATAGTGTCTACAGTAACTTTAAATGGGGTGTCTCTTACTATCGCTTGCTGTCGGGCTTCATTGGAAAGATATGGGAATGTTGAAGATTTATATGGATTTATTTTATATCCTGCAACTTTGCTATATTTATTTATTTTCTCAAGAAGTTTTTTTACTTGATTCTCTAGGATTCTCCAAGTACATCATCATGTCATCTGCAAAGAGTGATAATTTAGTCTCTTCTTTGCCTAATTTGATTCCTTTTATTACTTTTTCTTCTCTAATTGCTATTGCTAACATTTCTAGTACTAGATTGAATAAGAGGGGTGAAAGTGGGCATCGTTGTTTCATCCCTAATATTATTGGAAATGGTTCTCTTTTACCCCATTGCGTATAATGTTTGCTGATGAATTTAAGTAGATGCTACCTATTATTCTAAGGAAAACTCCATTTATCACTATACTTTCTGATGTTTTTAATAAGAATGGATGCTGTATTTTGTCAAAGGCTTTTTCTGCATCTATGTAAATAATCATATGGTTTCTGCTAGTTTTATTGTTGATATGATCAATGATACTGATGGCTTTCCTAACACTGAACCATCCTTGCATTCCTGTAATAAATCCCACCTGGTCAAAATGTGTTATTCTAGATATAACTTGCTGTAGCGTTTTTGCTAATATTTTATTTAAGATTTTTGCATCTATATTCATGAGGGAGACTGGTCTATAATTTTCTTTCTCCATTTTTGTTTCTCCCTGATTTATATATTAGTACCATATTTGTGTCATAGAAAGAATTAGGAAAGACTCCTTCCTCACTAATTTTCCAAAATAGTTTGTAGAGTTTTGGAATCAATTGATCTTTAAATGTTTGACAGAATTCACTAGTGAATCCATCTGGCCCTGGGGATTTTTTCCTAGGTAGCCCTTTGGTAGCTTGTTCAATTTCTTTTTCTGAGATGGGGCTGTTTAAGTAATTTACTTCCACTTCAGTTAGTTTGGGCAACTTGTGTTTATGTAATTATTCAGCCATTTCACTAAGGTTGTCAAATTTATGTGCATACATTTGGGCAAAATAATCCCTAAATATTGTTTTAATTTCATCTTCATTGGAGGTACGTTCACCCTTTTCATTTTTGAGACTCAGAATTTGGTTTTGTTCTTTCTTTTTTTATCATACTGACTAAGGGTCTATCAATTTTATTGATTTTTTCATAAAACCAACTCAGTTTTATTTATAGGTTTGATAGTTTTCTTACTTCCAATTTTATTAACCACTCCTTTGGTTTTCATTATTTCTAATTTAGTTTTTAACTGGGGATTTTCAATTTGTTCTTTTTCTAGCTTTTTATGTTGCATGCCCGATTCATTGACCTCCATTTTCTCTAATTTTTTCAAGTATGCATTCAGGGATATGAAACTTCCACTAAGTACTACCTTTGCTCTATCCCATAAGTTTTGGTATGATGTCTCATTATCGTTATTCTCCTGAATGAAATTACTGATTGTTTCTATAATTTCTTGCTTAACCCACTCATTGTTTAGGATTAAATTATTTAGTTTCCAGTTAGTTTTTTGCCTATCTTTCCTTGGCTCTTTATTACATATAATTTTTATTAAATCATGATATGAGAATGATGCATT
>JAQQSW010008085.1:0-13554 GCA_028646575.1 Pseudocheirus occidentalis
GCCATCTTGGCTCCGCCCCCTCTTTTTTATATTCTTTAGAATCAATAGTGGCTATGGCACTAATATTTCATCCTTAAGCAACTTCCACATCATTACTGAAGCTAAGCTAGACTTTCTCTCTGGACTCTAATAACTACTATTCTTCAGTCTGAGGTATATGTCAGACCATGTATAGTATTCCTGTTATTAAGTAAGTTGGAAAAAGTCAAGAAAAAAAAATCTAAAAGCCCTCATTAAAGTTAAATCTCTCAAGTGTATAAGAATATAGTTATTGAGAGATAAAAATAATGAATATATTAAAAGGGAAGTATTTATCAAAAACGGCTTATTTTGAGGCAAATATAATATGCTTTCGAAGGATTTTTATAACTAGGAAAAAATGATGAAAAAGTGAATCAGAGAGATTTTATAAGTGTTATTTCTAAAAATACAGTAAACCGTATTATTGATCATATTGGCAACTTAACCTGGCATATCTTTCATGCCAATTTGTAAGCTCAAGAAATATAGGCATATGGTTTATTCAGCTAGGTATGCCACAAAAATCTATAAAATTGCCTGATATTTATGGCAAGATTACACTTCTGGGGAAAATGTTTCACATTTTTGAAGCCTATTCATATTGCTATAAGATGTATATCAGAAAGCTCAACTGATCAGCAGTTATACCTGTATCTTACATACTTTGGTTAAAAGAAATGAACTTCTAAGCCAAATGGCTTCATGCCTTGAATTTGGGTATTTAAGATGTAGATGGCCTATCAGAAGACATTAGCTTCATAATATAAATGTACAAGTATAAGTATACAACATATAAATACACATAATATTACTGAGTTAATGTGTATATAAATGACTTAAAGTGAGAATTGAAATGATTCTCTTCCCATAGGAGTGGATTCACCTGTGATTTCTCTTTTCTCTACCTCACAAGTTTCCTAAACTCAGCAAAAATTCCAAGAATAAGAACGAAGAACAATCCGTATGAGAGTGAGGGAGAAGCGAGCTTCTAAGATGAATTACGTCTGTATTCTACACATACAAATAATGGGAGCATTCCTCTGTCTTGCTTAACCCCAGCATAAACCACAGACACCTAAACTTTCTGTCATTCTTACAGAGTCTGTGGCTATAAAAATTCAGATCAGTTTCAGAAATCATAAAGACACACAGTTCTATGCATTGTATACCATCCACACATATGTGCTAGGATAAATTGACAAAAGACTTCAATTTTGGTTTAAGGTCTCTTACCAACTCCCTGTATGATCTTTGACAAATCCCTTTACCTCGATCAGAAAAAGTTTTCAGTTTACTCATTTGTAAAATAAGGGGTTTGAAATATGGTCACTGCTAGACTTAAAAGTCTAAAATCTTAGATTGTAGACCCAGGAGAAAACAAATTCATTTAAGGCCTGGAATCAAATTCATCTTAAATTATATTTATACTATTCAAAATTTTATGGCTTCCTCAAAAATTATAAGCTTAAAAATTGAACTTACAACAAAGGAAGAAGCATGTTACAGTGTAGCAGCAGATTAGACAACCTTATTACATGTCATAATGACCTAATAAAGAACAAAATATATGATCTCAGTAATGTAATCACATGACTTTTAAACTTCCAACAATGATCTCACATTTACACTTTTTAAATGTGAAATCATTGTTGGAAGTTTAAAAGTCATGTGATTAACAGAAAAATGGTTTTTATTTTTTGAAAAATCCTAGCTTTTCAATACCACTTCTAGGACTGTATCCCAAAGAGATCATAAAAATAGGAAGAGGACCCACATGTACACAAATATTTATAACAGCTTTTTTCTAGTGGCAAAGAACTGGAAATCAAGGGGATGTCCATCAGTTGGGGGAATGGCTGAACAAGTTGTGGTATATGAATGTAATCCTGTAAGAAATGAAGAGCAGATGGACTTCATGAAAACCTGGAGAGACTTATATATACTGCTGCTGGGTGAGGGGAGCAGAACCCCGAGATCATTACACACAATTACAGACACATTGTATCTGTGATGACTGACTTTCATAGAATTGGCTCCTCTCAGCAATACAAAGTTCCAAGACAACTCCAAAAGACTCATGTTGGAAAAAGCTATCTGCATCCAGAGAAAGAATGACAGAACATGAAAGCAGATTGAAACAAACGATTTGCTCTCTCTTCTTTTGTTTCTTCTTTCTCATGGTTCATTTCTTTGGTCATAATTCTCCTTTACAACATGACTAAAGTGAAATTACATATAAAGTGAAGGTATATGTGGAAACTGTATTAGATTGCATGCCGTTTTGGGAGGAAGGGGGAGAAAATTTGGAACTCAAAAGCTTGTGGATCTGAATGTTGTAAACTGAAAAATAAATTTATTTATTTTAAAAATTCCTAACTTTTATATACAAACTCACATGACATTAACAATTTAACAGTCTGTTAATAGTCACAATAATAAAACTACCATTTTTCTCATTTATAAAGCAAGGATGTTGGGTCAGAGAGTAGCTGAGGTTGCTTCTAGTCACAGGCTGCCTGCAAATTAGAGAGAACATTTCCAAAACTCTGGAAAGGAAAAAGGTAAAGGCATATTCTAAACAGTAATTACAAAGATGACCATTTTAACTGTGATATATTTTTGTAAATTTCCTTCAGTCCAAACAACCGCCTAGATGCTCTGATAAGTAATCAGAAGCTCTAGGTTTAAACATGTGACTTTGGGCAAGTCACTTAATTTGTGTACAGTTCATTTTCTTTATCTGTGAAATGAGATACTTGAACTAAATGACCTTTAAGGTTTGTTCTGTCTCTAAATCTATGATAGCCTAATCTTACGAGTATAAGGGCTTGTGCTTGGGCATTGTCACATTATCCATCTTTCTGCAAGTTTCCTACACCCAAATCACTGGCACAGATAGAGATGGTCTAGATAGATAGATATTTATAGATATAGATATATGTATGTGTGTGTGCATATATACACACATCTATCTATCTATGTATCTATGTATCTATCTATCTGACATACACACACAACTCCCCCCAACATATATTGGTACAGGTACACAAATTGATGTATTATAGCAGTACTCATATACCCACATGCAGATAAGTATGCGTGTATAGATATACATATGTATACACACATATATTTCATATTATTGTGCTTGAAACACAGAAGGCATTAATAACTGTTTATTGACTGTTGTCAGTCCCATTCCAAATCTGCAAAGAGGCTCCATTCAGTGCATAAGTACTCTTAAAAAATTTCTTGTGACCTATTATGGATTTAGGAACTTACATTCCACTTAAGTCTAATGATTGACTATTTTATCCTTTACATGAGATTTCCTTTGTGGTTAGGCAGTTACCTAACCTCTATGAATCTGTTTGCTTACCTATAAAATGGAGACAATCATCTCAGTAGTGCATATTTTACAAGGCTTAGTTAAGGGACAAATGAAATTAGGTATATCAACTATTTTGCCCACATTAAAACACTATAAAATATTAATTATATAATAACTCAGTTCACTTTTCTCATAATTTAATGGCAAAAGTTTTTTTTAGTTCTTCATGTATTTACTCTTGAGTTTTTCAGGACCTTGAACATAATATTTAATATCTAATGAACATAATCTAAAGGACAGAAAATGGATGGTAGCATTTATCAAAATAAAACATTAATAGGGCATGAGTAAAAATGAGGCACCAGGGAGGGGTTACTCATTCCCCAAATGTCAGAATTCTTGATGGCACAAATTTTCCAGAGATTTATACCAATGGCCTTTATTATTTATGCCTCCTGGCAGAAATATGCTTGGTTCAAATAGTCCACATTGGAGAAAATGCATTCTTTGGAATAACAGAGTTGGAACATTTGAAATTTGCTCTCTCTACTGAGCTGTGCTCTAGGATTTATGCTTTCTCTGTTTATTTTATGTTGCAGTTCATTATGCTGACATATGTTTTCATGTTGGCCTGGCTTGGAGTCACAGCTTTTACCTCTCTGCCTGTTTACATGTACTTCAACATGTGGACCATCTGCCGAAACACCACATTAATGGAAGGAACAAATCTTTGCTTGGACCTTCGTCAGTTTGGTAAGTAAAATGGTGGATTCCTATTGACTGGAAATAGTCTAAACTGTTGCCAGAAAACATTCTATGGGAGTTAAAGAATAGCACTTATGAGTTGTTAGTCCTTTGCTGCTTCTCAGATAAAATCATTAAGTATGCCATTGAATTTTATCACATCCTCTTTAAAACTAATGGAGCAAGGCTGAGAAACCAGCTGAGGGGCCAGTGAGGAGCCACTCCCAGTGTGCAGGCTGGGAGAACAGAGAATATGGAGTCCTCACACTGGAGCTGTACACAAGGTGGGGCTGCTTTTTTTTTTTTTGCTTTTTTTTGGAGGGCAGTTGGGGTTAAGTGACTTGCCCAAGGTCACACGGCTAGATTTTTGTGTTGTGTCTGAGGCCAGATTTGAACTCAGGTCCTCCTGACTCCAGGGCCAGTGCTCTATTCACTGCGCCACCTAGCCGCCCCGAGGGGCTGCTTTTGATGGAGTTGGGCATAATAGACGAACAAGGTACCAGCAATTCAATAAAAAAGGGCTGTGGCATTTCTAAACCAGTTTGTGATATATATGGTACAGTTCCTCAGCCTGTTTTCTACAGTTAGTGGAGAAAACCTGTCAGCTTTTTCTCTTCAGATCCAACAAATTGAAATAACTCAGTATTTTAGATGCAAAGTTGTTATCTATTCCAGGTCTAGAAGATGTCAGATTTGAAATATCAATTGCCTATGTTTTTAGAAATGGTCTTGAAGTCCCCTCAAGTCAGCATAGTCATCTATGTCTCCTCAATGTGAGAACAGCATAAAATATACTGGAAATGTGGAGTGGCAGCAGGAAATTTCTTAACTGTAGCCAAGGATCCATGACATGCTAGATATCTCATAATTGTTCAAGTAGGTGTTCCTGTGTTGCTGTGATGGAAATATGAAACAATGATATCTGAAAGACTGGACCCAGATCTTCTTGAGAGGCTAGACACTCCAGTGCCTGATGGGAAAGATGAAGCAAATGCCAAAGAAAGTTCAGATAATGAATCTTCTTTTAGTTATTTAACTTCATCTCAATCTTTCAGAATTTATATATCTACATGATATATTCATTCATTGGGATGTTTTTACAACTTATATGCTTTAGACCTAAGGTGAAGTCCATTTCAATCATATTGGAGGGTGACAAATTTCAGAGATTACCCCTCTTACAAAATATTTACTAGAATAGGATTTTTCAGCTCTTTATGGTTACTTCTAATCACATATAATATTACATCTAATATTGAAAAAATTATCTAGGAATCATCTTAATTTGTGAAAATTTTCTGTAATGACTAACTTGAATTTTTTCTGACCCATAAAGGAATTAATAACCAGTTACACAATAAGTCAAAAATTATTTCTCTATTTTAAAAATGCAAAGGATTTGTTATTATTATGGTAGAATGAGTAACTTGACAGTGTGCATCTTATTACCACATGTGTGTACCCAGCGTACATGAATAAATAAAAACTAGCCTAAGAAAAATAAATCATGATGGTATTATAAGTAAAAAGCTATGATACTTGAGTGATACAATGTAAGTTGAAATACAAAGCCCAATTACTTTGAGTTTAATAGCTGGTAATATAGTTCCTAATTAGCTCTACCCAAACACCAAGCTTGATTAAATTGTTGAGGCTATTGGCACTAATCATTTTAGCATGAAAATGTTCACCTGAATTCACACTTCTATAAAATTTACTAAATAATTTTCTCTCCAAAAGACTATACAATTCAAAATCACCAAATTACCTATGAAGACTTCAAGGTACGATTGTGTAGATGGTTCTCTGCCTGTTTATTAGAGGACAATACCTTTCAGCACTTGGTCATTGCATATTACCAAGGTCAGACAGAATGGTCAATATTGGCTGTATATATAGTATCCTTTTGAAAGAGCTAGCAAAGCATCTGTATAACCCCTTATGATGCTCAAAAAGAGCAATTAATTTTCACATATTGTAGAAACTTCTCATCTTTAGAAACAATCATTTAAATCAGTGCTTCTCAGCCTTCCTAATGCCGCAACCTTTTAATACTCATATGTGGGCATATCTGCATGTGGGCAGACCCACCTGGAGATGGATAGAGGAAGAGCGGTGTCTCAGTCCCTAAAACCATGGGAAATATGTTTTCTGATGGTCTTAGGTGACCCCTGTGACCCCTGTGAAAGGGTCGTTCAATCCCCAAAGGGGTCACAACTCACAGGTTGAGAACAACTGCTATAAAGTGTTGCAGAACAGGAAATAGTTCAAAAACATTTGTTACATGGAGAAATTGATAAACTTATTGGATGGTACCATTTTCCAATTATTGAATTGACCAAAATTTACTATTTTACTCTAGAAGTATAGAATTGCTCTATTTCTCCTTCAGTCTGAAGCTAGACTTGATGATAAGCCATACTTAAGACTTCCGGAATTTTTCTATTTAAAAATTTATTTTGAAAAAATCTACCAAAATGAGCCAAGGATTAACAATAGCAAATCTGTATCTTTATAGTTTATTGTAATCATGTATAAATTTTAAATGTTTCCCTTGAAACACAATCCACTGAGTTTCTTTATATCTTTAAGCAGAATGGGGCTTCTGTTACATGGTTTTCGTGTGGTCTTATGAAGCACTGCCCAGGAAACACTGTTTAGTAAAACTGCTTTGTTTCTGACCAGGTTGCCCAAAATAATAAGCTCCACTCCAGAGTTCACAAACAATTGGAATCCCCGCATTTTAGTCTTATAATATAGCAACTGTTAAAGTATTGCCAGTGTGGCAGTAATTTTAAAAAATTTTTATTTTCTTTTACTTAAAATATTAATAAGCTGGAGGAAGAAAATGAGCTGCACAGTGACGGGGATGGCTGACTCAGTCTATATCGGTTGGTCAGGTCAGCTTTTGTTGTTGTTCCCACTGAAGTACTGGTGCCGATTATATGCACAGTGGACAGCTAATAAAAATTGGTGGAAGTTTAAAAAATCAACAATAACAAACTAATGAAGAAACTGAACTCAAGATTGGCTAGAAGTAGTCTGGGCTTTATACCACAAAGCTTGGGCCAATTTCCATACATTCAACAAGAATTTGCCATATATCTACTAGATGCTGGGAATACAAAGACAAAAGAAAAAGTCCCTGACCTTGAAGAGCTTATATTTAGGGATGGGGTGTCACAGTAAAATATAGGGGGTAAGAGAGTATTACCAACTAGGGGGATCAGCTCTTACAAGCAGTAGCACCTTAGTTGAGCCTTAAAAGAAGCAATAAGGGCCAAGTCAAGATGACAGCGTAAAGGCAGGGAGTTGGCTGAGCTCTTCCCCCAAACACTCCAAATACCTTTAAAAATGACTACACATTCTAGAGCAGCAGAAACTGCAAAAAGTTGGAGTGAAATAAATTCCCAGCCCAAGACAACTTGGAAGCAGGAAAGGTCTGTTGCACCAAGGTGAGAGAAGGGCAGAGGCTGTACTGGTACAGACTGAATCCCTGGAAGCTGTGGTAGTTTCTAGACTTTTTGGCACACAAATGCCAAAGACCACTTAGAAGATCAGTAGGAAAGGTCTGTCAGATATGGGTGAGAGGGGAACATGGTCTAGCCTCTCAGCTGTCTGGGACAGGGGGAATCAAGTAGCTGATCAAAGGAGGATTGCAGGAATCTCTGCTGCTGCTGAGGCAGGATTCTCTTGCTTTGCTCATGATTGGATCTGGGTTGCAGTCCTGGGTGGTGGTTCTGGGGTGGAGGAGTGCTGGTGTGGCAGAGCTTATAGCAGGGATAGAGAAAGAATCCTCCTCAGAGTTCCAAGGTAGAAAACAGTGCTTTTGTCACTCACAGAGCAGAACACAGACCAGGAGAGGAGTAGAGACCTCTCCTTTGATCATACAATCTTGGAAGAACTAAAAATTTAGAAGTCCCTAGAAATATTTCTGAAAATACCTGCACAAAATCTCTGAAACTTGAGCAGTGCACCCTCCACACTGGAAGCAGAATTCTACCTTAATAAAGAGTTTAAAAGTCAAGTAATTGGCTGGGGAAATGAGCAAACAGCAGGAAAATAATCAGACTATAGAATCTTACTTTGGTGACAAGGAAAATCAAAACATACAACCAGAAGAAGACAACAAAGTCAAAGCTCCTACATCCAAAGCCTCCAAGAAACATATCAGTTGGTTGCAGGCCATAGAAGAGCTCAAAAAGATTTTTGAAAATCAAGTAAGAAAAGTAGAGGAAAAATTGGGAAGAGAAATAAGAGTGGTGCAAGGAACTCATGAAAAAGGAGTCAACACTTTAGTAAAGGAGACCCAAAAAATTCTGAAGAAAATAACACTTTAGAAAATAGATTAACTCAGACAGCAAAAGAGGTCCAGAAAAAGCAATGAGGAGAAGAATACTTAAAAATCAGAATTGTCCAAATGGAAAAGGAAATACAGAAGCTTAATGAAGAATTAAAATTAGAATGGAGCAAATGGAAGCTAATGATTTTGAGAAATCAAGAAATTATAAAACAAAATCAAAAGAATGAAAAAAACAGAAGACAATGTGAAATATCTCACCAGAAAAACAACTCACTTGGAAAATAGATCCAGGAGAGATAATTGTAAAATTATTGGACTACCTGAAAGCCATGAAAAAAAAAGAACCTAGACATCATCTTTGAAGAAATTATCAAGGAAAACTGCCCTGATATTCTAGAACCAATGGATAAAACAGAAATTGAAAGAAATTACCAAGCACCTCCTAAAAGAGATTCGAAAAGGAAAACTCCTAGGAATATTATAGCCACATTCCAGAGTTTTTAGGTCAAACAGGAAATATTACAAACAGAAAGAAGTAATTTAAGTATTGTGGAAACACAATCAGAAAAAAACCCACAAGATTTGGCAGTTTCTACATTAAAGAATCAGAGGGCTTGGAATATGATATTCCAGAGGGCAAAGGGGTTAGGATTACAACCAAGAATCACTTGCCCAGCAAAACTGAGTATAATTACTCATGGAAAAAATTAGACATTCAATGAAGTAGATGGCTGTCAAGTACTCTAAAAAAAAGACCAGAGCAGAATAGAAAATTTGACTATCAGTACAATACTCAAAAGAAGCATAAAAAGGTAAAGAAAAGGTAAATCATAAGGGACTTAATAAGGTTAAACTGTTTACATTTTTGACACTGGAAGATGATATTTGTAATTCCTAAAACCCTTCTCATTATTAGGGCAGATAGAAGGAGTATGTATAGTCAGAGGGCACAGGACTGAATTGAAGGGATGATATCTAAAAAAATAAAATTAAGTGGTGAGAGAAGAATGTACTGGGAGAACAAGAAAGGGAGAGGTAGAATGAGGTAAACTATCTCACTTAAAAGAGGCTAGAAAAGGCTTTTATAGGGGAGGGGGAGAGGGAATAGGTGAAGGGGACTGAGTGAACCTTACTCTCATCAAAAATGGCTTAAAAAGGGAATTACACACACACTCAACTGGGTATAGAAATCTATCTTATCCTACACGAAAGTAGGAGGGGGAAGGGAATAAGTGAAGGGGATAGGGGTAATAGAAAGGAGGGAAGATTGGGGGAGGGGTACTTAGAAGCAAAACACTTTTGAGAAGGGACAGGGTAAAAGAAGAGAGAGAATAGAATAAGCAGGGGATGGAAGAGGATGGAGGGAAATACAGGCAGCAATAGTAACTGAAAAAAAACTTGAAGCAGTTTCTCTGATAAAGGTCTAATTTCTCAAAAACAGAGAGAACTGAGTTAAATTTACAAAAAAACAAAATAAGAACCATTCCCAATTGATAAATGACCAAAGGATATGATCAGTTTTCAGGTCAAATAGTCAAAGTTATCCATAGGTATATGAAAAAAAAATACTCTTAACTCACTATTGATTAGAGAAATGCAAATTAAAACAATTCTCAGGTAACTACCTCATACTGACAAATGTTGGAGGGGATGTAGGAAAAATGAGACATTAATGCATTGTTGGTGGAATTGTGAACTAATCTAACCATTCTATAGAGCAGTTTGGATTAGCGCTCAAAGGACTATCAAACCATGGATATCCTTTGATGTAGCAATAACACTATTAGGTCTGTATCTTAGAAGAAAATTTTAAAAAAGGAAAAGGATCTATATATACAAAATATTTGTAACAGTTCGTTTCTGAAGACAAAGAAATAGGAATTAAGGGGATGCTTATCAATTATGGAATGACTGAAGAAGTTATAGTATGTGATTATGATGGAATACTTTTGTACTATAAGAAATGATAAGCAGGATGCTCTCAGAAAAACCTGGAAAGACTTGCACGTGCTGATGCAAAGTGAAATGTACCATGTGCAGAGTATGATTACTGTAAGATGATCAGCTGTAAATTTTTTACAATACAATGATCCAACACAGCTGGGAAGGACTTATGATGAAAAATGCTATCCATGGGACAGCTAGGTGGCACAGTGAATAGAGCACCAGCCTTGGCATCAGGAGGATCTGAGTTCAAATCCAGCCTCAGACACTTGACACACTTACTAGCTGTGTTACCTTGGGTAAGTCACTTAACTCCAATTGCCTTTCTTTACCCCCTCCAAAAAAAAAGAAAAAAGAAAAATGCTATCCATCCCCAGAGAAAGAATTGGGGGTGTCTGAATACAGATTGAAGCACACTTTTTTAAACTTTATTTTTCATGAGTTATTTTTTTCTATATTTTCTTTTGCAACATGACCATTGTGAATGTGGTTTGCATAACTGTACATGTATAACCTACGTCAAATTGCTTGCCCTATCAATGAGGAGGGATGGGGAAGGAGGGAGAGAATTTAGAATTCAGAGTTCTAAAAACAAATGTTAAAAATTGTTTTTATATGTAACTGGGGAAAAAAGTTTAAAATAAATGAAGAAAAACAAAAATTTGAGGCCTAGATAGGTGAAACAAACTACCCAACATCATGTGGTTAGGTGAGTTTAAACCTTGAGTCTTCAGTGAGCCACATCCTCCAGTGCATACACGCAACAGAGTGGAGTAGGAAGAGCCCTGCAACTGAAGTCACAAGCACACCTGGATCTTACGTCTTAAACTAGTACTTACTTTCTTTATGACTTTAGTAATGCCAGAATTAAAAGTATATAGCGTTTACTAATTATATGACCACTTAATCTTTCTCAAACTTCAGTTTCCTTTCACAGTCAATCCTCAAGTTTTGCTAGGATAGCCTTCCTAGTAAACAGCACAAAAGTAAAAAATGCAAATGCTGATACACTAACCCTAAGACAAAGAGGAAGTTAAGTTCCCACTGTTACTAAAAATTGTAATCTTTTGCTAGAGATTGATGAAAATACACTTTTCCTGCATCTGATTCCTTCTTACTAAACACTAATTGTGATAACATGTTTCCTAACACAGTAACCATGAAATAATCCATAAAATACAGTACACAAAGTTTATAACATGCAAAACATTTTTTCCTCACTAGTAATTCCCTAGCATTCTGTGACCTTTTGTGCTTACATCTCAATATAAAAAGCCCATTGATTTCAAATGACATTAACTTTTCATAACTCAGCAAATCTACTTTACCATTAGCACTGTATAGCAAATAAAATAATTTAAAAAAAAACTAAACCATTTCTTTAACCTGGATCTTACATTCTATTGTATGGTAGTGGCAGTGTGAGGGCATTATACTGTATACCATGCTTTCCTCTTTGTGGAGGCATTGAATGATCAATTCATTAACACCAAACTTGCGGTTGATAGCAGCAGCAGACATTCTAGTACAGTTTATCTAACGCCTTTATTTTCTCATTAAGCCACATAAACTAACTTTGCATGCTTGTATTTAGAACCCAGAGATCTTGTACTGTGGGGGCATAATTACAATACAAACTCGAGTTTTAAAGGCAAGCAATGAAAACGTGATGAATATACAGGGAGGGAGTTCTTTACAAGACCAGTGACGTGCCTAGTAGAATACCAACTGCTCCAAAAACTTGTGCTCCTGGCATCTCCCCATTTTTTCTGTATTGCACGCAGATACAAATGAGTGTGGCTGTCAGCATGAAAGTGAAAATGAGATTACTAATAAAATCACATGAATGCTTCAAGTCATTAAAGTTAAACCTGCAAATGCTGAGGAATGACTATGTAAAATAAGAGTAAGACAGTTTGCCTCAAAGGGTTACTCTAAGGTCATACATAAGGCTTTGAAAACTTCAAGGTGATACACAGATGTTTGCTCTATTACAGATTCCTTCCTTTGCATAATTCCTGTGTTCCACTAGGCGGGGCAGAGAACTGCCAGTCAGTGTCTGAATGGGCATGTGGAGGTATTGCCACACACTCATACGCCCTGGATTCAGAAAGTGTGTTTTTTAATGTAATAAATTTTATTTGTTTTCTTGTTTACATTGTTCATTTTGATGAGATTTTTGAGTTACAATTTTTTTCCCTGTCTTTCCCCTACCCTACCCTCAAAACAGTGATCCCACTGTGGAGCCTCCCCTGCTCTGCTCTCTAACTTTCTGGTAGGGCAGGGAGGGTCTCCCTATCCCAGCCCCTGTATATCTTAATTCCTAGTTGCAGGTCTTGCAGAGCTTTAAATTCTAGATTCTTTCGGTTCCTCTCTTGTCACCCACCCCCACTGGAAGGACAACCAATTCAATACAGGCTGTGGATATGTGATTATACAGGACATCTTCATAGTGGACATATTGTGACAGTGATCATATATCCCTCCTTCCTGTTCCCTGCCCCTTGGTTCTGTTCTCTACCCTCTCCCTGTCCCTTTATTGAAGTGTGAGCATCCAGCATACCTCCCCCAGACCCTGCTCTCCCCTCTGTCATCCCCCCTCTTATCCCCATGCCCCCTACTCTCTTGTGTGGCATGATGCCCATTTTAGAGTTTATGCCATTTCTCCCCTAAGCCAGATTCAATGAGAATAAATGAAAGTAAAGTTGTAACAGTTATCCCTTGCCTCTTCCACACGGGATGATTAGCCCCATTTTGTCTCTCCCTGTCTCCTCTCATTCTAGCCCTCTCCCACCTCAGAATTTGCCTTTTAAAGTATCATCCCTTCATATTCAATTGATCCTATGCCCTCTATCAACCCATATATACACGTGCTCAGATATGTATTCATATGCATATATAGCCTCCTATCTAGACATATGTGTGAGTATACACATATATCGATTTGTATTCCCTTCACCTATCCTCATACTAAGAAAAGTTTCAGAAGTTACTATTATCATTTTTCAATATTCCATGGCATGTAAATAATTCAAATTTGACAAGTTCCTTGTGACTTCTTTCCCATGTTTACCTTTTCATGCTTCTTGTATTTGATTGTCAAATTTTCTGTTCAGCTCTGGTTTTTTCAGCAAGAATGCTTGAAAGTCCTCCACCTCACTGAATAACCATATTTTCCCCTGGAATAATATGCTCAGTTTTGCTGGGTAGT
>JAQQSW010008086.1:0-13554 GCA_028646575.1 Pseudocheirus occidentalis
GAAAGCTCATTTCTATCTTAGATTCATCTGCATGTCTCAAGATTAAGATTGTGATATATAATAAGAATAGATGTGTAATGCATTAAGGTAGACCACAGCCAATCTTAATTTGGCATACATGCTACTCTGAGTTTGTTAACTATTTAGGAAATTTTTTTAAAAGGCATGACTTACACTACATCTGTTCCTGATTATAACCAACCAATTATATCTTCTCATGTAGACATACTAGGACTGCCTTTTCTGAAAAGACTGAATAATAAAAAATTAAAACCAAGATGGGGATAGATAAATTGCTAAGCACAGTAAGTAGATTAAATTGTACCCTAAACATCCTATCTCCTTTTCCTTTTCCCTCCCTTTCTTTTTTCAATGTGTCTTATCAAAACTTCTAAGAGCAGTATTAACATTAGATATTTGTAACATCATATGAATTTTAATTAAAATGCTCCCTGCCCCAGGCATTGGAAGTCATATTGATAAATATAAAATAAAAAAGCTTTCTCTTTGTCAGTAGTATATCTAGAAGGTAGAAAGGAAACCTGTGTAATCCAAGGCCTCCCTTGGAATCTCTTAAACCAATGAAAGGCTGGTCCTATACGTAGCATTAGAATAGCCTTATGGCCAATAAGGGTAGTCTCCAGATTGGTAGCTTAGCCACCAGCTTACAGAGGCTTGAATAAGCAGGAACAGAACAGAAGGGATCAGATATTAGTTGGCACAAATCCAAGGATGAAAAGTAGAAAGCCAGTTTTCAGTATTTGGAATATCTTTGCTAACTTCAGCTTTCATTTTTAAAGAATACACTGCCACATTTTTCATTTCTTCTACAAGAAAAACAATTAGATAGTAAAAAAATGATAGAATTGAGTACATTGTTCCTTAAAGTTTGCTTGTAGGATTTGCCAAACACTAATGATAGTGAAATGTACAGAAGAACACCAAAATATTAAACCAGAATTGAAATAACGGAAAATGAAAAATAAAAGAAAAGTTAGTAAAGGGTTTTAATATAGAAGTTCATTACCAAGACAATGGAGGAGTCATTCCACAACTGAAACTTAAACTGTGTATGAGAAACAGATTGTTTATATATACTGATATTGAGACAAAAGTGAACAACAAAATTCTTCCATCAGTACATTTAATTTGGACACTATGGATAGACCAAACCTCAGATTCATCAAAAAAAAAGTCTGAATATCCTTTGGAAGTTGCACAATAAAATGTGGTTTACTGCATATGAAGTTTTGTGTTCAGAAGAAAATCAGAATTCATACTGCGCTCAGACCACAAGCTTATCCCCTGTGGCTTTAATTTTATTTTAATATTTTTCATTGGTTTTTATTTTTCCAGTAACATGTAAAACATTTTTAATATTTAATTTTAAAACTTTGAGTTACAAATTTTATCCCTTCCACCTTCCCCACATCCCATTATTGAGAAAGGAAACAGTTCAATATAGACTAAACATGTGTATAATGATGAAAAACATATCCATAATAATCATGTTGTGAAAAAAACCATAGATACACAAAAGAAAAACTCAAGAAAAAATGAAAATTTTTTAAAAATGTACTTAAATCTGTATTCAGACACCATCAGTTCTTTTCTCTGGGAATGGATAGCATTTTTCATAACAAATCCTTCAGAGTCGTATTGGATCATTTTACTACTGAGAATAGCTAAGTCATTCAGACCTAATTATCTTACAATATTGCTCTTATATTGTACACAGTATATTTCCCTTTCATCAGGCCATGCAAGTCTTCTCAGATTTTTCTGAGAGCATCCTGCTCATTGTTTCTTATAGTACAATATAATGTTCAATCTTAATCACATACCACAACTTATTCAGCCGTTCCTCAACTGACGGTCATCCCCTCAATTTCTAATTCTTTGCCCCAAGAAATGAACTGGTATAAATGTTTTTGAACACATAGATCCTTTTCCTTTTTGTATTGTTGTTTTTTTTAATTCTTTTGGGATGTAGACCTAGTTATGGTATTAATAGGACAAAGGGTTTTATATTCTTTGGGCATAGTTCCAAATTGCTCTATAGAAAGGGTGAATCAGTTCATAACTCCACCAACAATACATTAATGTTTCATTTTCCCCCATCACCTCCAACATTTGTTATTTACTTTTTCCATCCTATTAGTCAATCTATTAAGTATGAGGTAGTACCTCAGAATTGTTTTAATCTGCATTTCTCCTATCAATAGTGAGGTAGAGTATATTTTTCATATGGCTATAGATAGCTTTGATTACTTCATCTGAAATCTGATCATATCCTTTGATCATTTATCAAATGGGGTATGGCTCACATTTTTTTTAAAATAAAATCGACTCCCTTGCCTATATGTTTAAGAAATGAGGCCTTTATCAGAGAAACTTGCTCCAAAATTTGCCCCAAAGTTTTTAGAATGGTATGTGTGGGTTTAATAAAATGTTTGGGTAAATACAGGTGTAATTCACACATTTGTTAACCCATGAGTTCCATGATGAAAAGAAATTCTGTAATCAACAATCTGAATCAAGCTGCTTTCTCCTCTGCTTGGCATATATTAGTTTTATATCACCACAGTTTTCATCATCATGCGCATACCATTATTAAGGACCTATAAAGTGGAGGAAATTATGCAAAGGCAGGAAATAATGACAAAATACATACCTAAGTTTAAATTCCAGCTGTGTTACCTCAGATCTGTATGATCATAGGAAATCACTTACCTTATTTGTGACTCATTTTTGTTTCCTCATCTAGAAACTGAGGGTTGTGGACCAAGGTTGTTGACCTACTACTAACACTACTACTGCTACTACTACTACTACTACTACTACTACTACTACTACTGCTACTGCTACTACTACTACCACTACTATTACTTCTACTACTAGAATTATTTCAAAGTGTTTATATACATAAACATATACATATATGTATACATATACACATATATACATACATATATACAATCTCATTTGGCTCTCATAAAAACATGCAAGGTAGGTGTAATAGTAATGAAATTTGTATTAAATGTTATATTGCTAAGCTAAGAGGTACTTAGCACCTAGTTTCAAATTAAGCTTCTGTTAAGAAGCAGGAGGTATGAATCCCTGTTGCTGACATAACAGGAAGGGGCTGAACAGGGAGGAACAATATTGTGTATAAGGAAAAACATGAGCTGGAAAAGTCAGAACTTCTTGGGGTAAGCATCTGAAGGCTGGGCTGCTACTGTTGGACTGGAACTTCTGTGGAGAAAGTGATTTTGATTTTAAGAATGGGAGAAAGTGATTTTGATTTTGAGCATGAAGCTGCTAAAGACTTCTGAGGTGCAGCTGGAGCTTCTAAGGATTTCCAAGGGCCATGTGGAGCTGCTGAGGATTTCTGAAGGCCACCCAGACCTGCAAAAGAATGAGAAAGCATGACTGTGGTGCTGTGGCGTTGTTAATGTTCATGAATGTTCTTATGGCTTTGTTGAATCTTGTTTTCCCAGTAACAGAGACTATGGGGGATTTAGGATGGACTGGACACTGTGAGCTCCAGTGTGGAGCAGGAACTTCACAGAGAGCTGGACAGGGAGCTGGGAGCTGTCTGCCTTTGAACTGAGGTAGCAGTTGGTTAGATTTAGGTGGGAATTTGGACCGTGGAAGAGGAGCCATGGAAGCTGAAAACCTGCCCTGAGTCAAGATAAAAAGATCTCTCTGTGGGTACTGAGTAGTGATGAAATTGTGATTTACTTGTGACTGAGGGGTGGATGGCTTGTGTATTTTCCACTACCCCTTAAGAGGATACTGAGTAATGACTGATGACTGAGTAGTGACTGATGACTGAATAGTGACTGATTTGTAACTTAGTGTGCCCCATGGGTGGAAGACTTTCACCTTTTGTACTTTTTGATTGAATTATTGAGTTACTAAGTAATTGATTGACTAAATGATTGTACTTTGTTCAAAACAATGTGACCACTTTGGTGAAAACTATTTGGCCATTTTAGTGATAAGCTGTTGAGTTATTATGTCATTGTTAATGCTGTATTTTGATTTTCTGTGATAAGTTGAAACATTGTCAATGCTGTAGCTTGATTTTCTGTGAATATGTTACTCTAATTTGTTATTGAATAAACAGAAATTTCACTATACTGTGTAATCAGAGCCTTGAAACGCTGTTCATAGCAGCAGTCCTCTGGAAAGCTGCTCATGCATGTCCTTATAGTAGGTACAGTTATTACCTGAATTTTATTTGGGTAAATACAGGTGTAGTTTACACTATTTTTAATCCACGAATTCCATGATGAAAAATCTTATGAGATGAGAATTCTGAGCCTGAAAGAGGTTAAGTGACTTGCCTGGGATCATATGGCTAGTGAATATATGAAGTAAGATTTGAATTCATGTCTGTCTGAGTTCTAGTCCAGTGCTCTATTTATTATCCCACCTAGATATCTCTACATTAAGTGATTATAGTACTATGTTTTAAGTGAGTAAAACCTAGGTTAGATCCCTACTTATGACACCGACTAGCAATGTAAAATCAATACAATAGTAAGATCTACTTGACAGGGTTGTTATCAGGATCAAATTTCATTAAACAAAACACTATATAAATGCTAGTTATTGTTATTAAATTATATTTAAGGTTATTTCCAATTCTAATCCCGTGATTATTAATATCTTAAGTCCAGCATACTTGGGCAGATAACACATACATACACACACATACACAAACATATGCATAACAATGCAAAGAGGTCTGTGCACAGTGTCAGATGAGTAGCCAAGACAATTCTCCCATTGGAGTTCAGCAGATTGGATAACCACCAAGTTTTAGGATGGAGAAAGAAATTATTTCTGAGGATGCTAAACCTTTAATTAGGAATTATAAGAAATATGAAGTTTAGAAAAGGTGAGGAAAAGCAAAGAGCTATTCTAGGCAGTTGGGATGGAGTGAACAAAATTTCAGAGGCTTAATACATATGGTATATATAAGAAAAAGAAGTAGAAATTTGGCTACAGCCAATGACTTGTGCGGAGGAAATAAGAGAGAGATAATAAAAATAGAAAGATAGGTTGGAAACAGATTGTGAAGGATTTTGATTGTCAGGTTGAGTTACACGTCTTCTCTATTAGCAGGGGAAGTATGGATGAAAAATTGTTTAACGAACGAAACAACATGCAAAGTACTCTATAAATTTTAAAATGACATAAATATCAGGCATTAGGAAGATTAATAGGGTAATGATATTTGTGATAGGGAAGCATCAAAGACATGTTACAAGGCTATTACAATAGGCTGTTAAGAGACTATCACAGTATGACGCTCTGAAGGTCTTCGGATGATAGCCAAAAAAGAATGGAAGGGAGAAGCTTATCCAGATCCCTTTAGTTACTATGCCTAAGGAATTAATGTATTTATACTTTGTGCATATTTGTCTGAGTATGTAAGCTTCTTGAGAGCAAGGACTATTTCACTTTTGTCTTTATATTTTCAATTCCTACTACCATGCCTGGCACATAGCAGATGCTTAATAATTATTTGTTTAGTGGAGAAATGATACTTTAATGATTATTTTATTTAATGCAATAGTATGGTTATTCTGCCACCCCATGTAGATTACAAGTCATTCATATCTTCTCATCTTTTGTTATTCTTGTTGATGTCTAACTTCAAATATTGCACAGCAAAAGTATTTTGGGATTCCCTCTAATGCCTTTGATGTTATGTGGATATCAGCATAGATTTGTCTCCAGTTTTACCTGAATTTTATGACATGGATAATCCACTTTCTTCTTATGGCATATGTCTCTCTAATGAGCTACTTTATCTGATTTCTCCAGTACAATGTGTCATTTTTGAGTTTTGGCATCTTACTTGTCCCCATCATGCATTTGTTCGTTGCCCTTTGCATGACTACATTTTTTTCAGGAATGTCCCATAAAACCAATTCTATGAAGTATTTAATTTGCTTTTCAAATAAGAGGCAATGGCCCATAGTTTATGGCATTTATTTATTTATTTTAAAGTCAGAACATCAAGTTAATATGGCATTTTTCTCTAATCAAATATCTACTACCTAATTAAAGGAAAAAGATCTCATATTTGGAGCACATACAAATAAATTATAATCTACAATCAAAAAAAGATATTAAAAAGAAATTTATGTAACAGGAAACAATTAACTGGAGAGCAAGAGACTTGAGTTACATTCTAGATCTACCTATTTAATACCTTACTTAACTTAGACTAGTCACAATTTCCAAGTCCAAATTTTCTTCCTCTTAAAATAAAAGGATTGAACAAATGGCCTCTAAGATCCATTATAGCTCTAAATCTTCTCTCTTGAGTATACAAACTTTCTGGACATAATGACCTCACCTGTAAAATGAGTATATTTTAATAAAAAAGTTAATACTCATTTTCCCCAACCATTCATCCATCATCAATCAATCAATACACACATACATACATTTTAATCTTACAAGTTAATTATTGGCTGGGTATTGGGAGAAGAGAGTTAAATAAATGAATTTTGATACCTCACAAAATTTTTGAGTGCATTGTGAACCAGGTTATGTATCCACATAGAAAAGTAAATAGTGTTGATCCAGTATGAAGTCCCTAAAGAAAAGTCATATCACTGTAAGATTTCTTTGAGAATATCTTCTGAAACTTGTTTTAAAAAGGAAATGCTATAGATACAGTTCTAACAGTGCAGATAAATATTTTTTTCTTTTTCAAAATTTTAATTTAGACTCAAATGCCAGAACACAAATATATAATAGAGAAAAGAAACAAAAATAATAAATTTAAATATTAGAATTTAAATACAAAGTTAGAAAGAAAAAAGAAAACATGTCATGTGCATAGCAGAACAAGAGAGGATTCAAAATATGTGACAATAACATTTCATTTCAAGAAAGTCTATATAATAAATAATACTCAATGTGTTGTGAATTGTCCATCTTTTCTTTGCTTCCTTGTAAGTTTTCTTTTTTTCTGCTATGAACTTTTTTACTTTGTTCTTTTTTTCCCCTCCCTCCCAATCCTCTTCCCATAAGACCACAATGAAGTTCAGATAAGTTTCTATATGGCTATAAATATATACATACCCTCCTTCACTTCCCCAGAAGGTTACAGTAAAGTTTGGATATGTTTCTCCATAGCTATAGATATATCAATACACATATACATATATACATATATATATGTAGTTTCCCAAACCTATTTTACTCCTGAGCTTTGTCTTTATGTATGTGCATATCTCTTGTTTCCTATCCCTCCTGCCTCCTCTACTTTACTTTTACCCACTACCTTGCTCTCCTATGACTTGCCTACCTACCTCCAAGGATCCCTTCCCTATCATCCCACTCCCATAAGTCAAAACACCCTTCTATACTGCCATTTACCTCTTCTCCCCTCTCCCCTCCCCTCTAAAGATCCCTCCCTTGTCTTCTCTCCCATTTTTATGACCCTACCATTTTTTTTCTTCTAAATTTAGGAGACTTTTATACTCTTCTAAATATTTATGTATTGTTCCCTCTTAAACCCATTCCTGATGAAAGTAGGTTACCAAGACTACGAGCACTCCTCCTCCATCTTACATATATAAAAAGTAAACAGTCTATCCTTATTTATCCCTTATAATCATTCTTTGTTATGTACATCGTATTTCTGTTGGTTTTGTATGTCAAATCTTCTATTAAGTTCAGGATTTCTAAAAAATAAATTCTTGAAAGTCGGAGAGTTTATCAAATATCCATTTTTTTCATTCAGGATAGTACTTAACTTTGCAGGATATGATCATTTTGACTGGAGACCCAGTTCTTTTGCTCTTTGATATGTTATGTTCTAAGACTTGTAATCCTTTAATGTCTCTATTGCTTTATCTTTTAAAATTCTATTTGTGGCACCATCATATTTAAATTATTTTAATCTTGATGCTTTTAATATTTTTTTCCCTTGAACTGGGGGTTTCAGAATTTGACTATGACATTCCTCTGAGTTTTCCCCTTAGAATTTCTTTTAAGTGGTAATTGATGGATTTTTTTTTCTATCTCTACTAGACTTCGCCATTTGTTCTTATCCTTCAGGGCAATTGTCTTTAATTATTTCTTGTATTATTGTGTCAAGATTCTATTTTTGATTGTAACTTTCAGGTAGTCCAGTTATTTCTATATTTTCTCTTCTTGATCTGTTCTTCAAATCTGTTATTTTCTTACAAGATATTTCACTTTCTCAACTTCTTTTTCATTATTCATATGTTCTTTAATGATTTCTTGACCTCTTATAATTTCACTGTTTTCACTTTGCCCAATTATAATTTTCAAGGATTCATTTTCTTCCTTAAGATTCTGAATTGTCCTTTTATAATTTGTTGAATTTCCTTTCATAATCTTCTTGATATTCTAGGATTATTCTTACGTCATGTTTTAATGTTTCATCCATCTCTGTAATTTGATTTTCAAAGTCTTTTTATAGATCTTCTATGAATTCTTTTTTGGGCAGGTGTCCATTTGATATTACTTTTTGGGCACTTCTTTACTTCAATATCCTCCTCTGAAGAAGAACCCTGCTCATCTCTATTCCCATAATAGCTTTCTGTGGTTGGCTTCTTTCTCCTTTGCCTATGCATTTTTTTTAGTAATAGTTTAAATTTTGTAATCACCTCTAGCCCTGGATTATGGGAAATGGTGACTCTTGCCCCAGATCTTCAATTCTCCCCTCTAGTGTGGAATTAAAGCCAAACCTCCAACCTCCAGTAAGTGCCCACAGCCAATGTCTTTCTGCCCTATTGCTTCAGCACTTACCTGGCATGTGCTGGTTCCTTCTCACCCTTACTACTCTTTGCAGCACAACTGTGTCTGGTGTTCCTTATCGGCAGAGGTTCCTTTGATCCTCTTGGGCTCAGACCCCCAACTCCCCTCATTACCCCTAGGGTAAAAGTTCAGGTCCCTGGGCCTAAGATGGTCTCACAAGCCAACTAACCCCAGGGCTTGACGCTTGTTGTTGTTTAAGAGGCTTGCTGATTGCTGTTAAAATGGAACCTATTCTACAGGTGTAGTCTTCACAGGTACCAAAACTTGTCCTCTGATTTTTCTTCTGATCTTCTCAAATTGTCCCAGAAAGACCCCTGTTATGCACCAGTTCTTATTTATCTTCACCCACATTTTGTTCACCCGAAGGTGCTATTTTAACTCTTTTGTGGGGGAAAATCTTTAGAATTTGGAATTTTCTGACCTACTCCACCATCCTCCCAGATTCCTCCCCACAGTGCAGATAAATCTTAAAGAGACTTTGCGCAAAACATTACAGCATTACAATGTGGAAAATAAAGGTAAATATAAACCCGAGCACCTCCTTGCCTACTCCTCCCACTAACACTTTTTAAAAAGGTAGAGGACAGGGCAGAAGGATCTGAAGTGGAGATGTTGAGGTGCCTCCCTCCATGTCCCCACCCCCACATGCAACATCCATTCAGGCCTCAGACCCTACCTCCACTGCAGTCATAGAGCTATCTCCTCTTCTGATCCCTTCCCCTTCTCAGGTGCCAGCTGACTTCCCCCCTTGCAAGCCAGATTCCCCAGTCTTACAGTCTGATCCAGTACAACCAGCCCCTTTGAGTCACTCCTTCACAGGAAGTGGGATTTCCAATCTCCTTTCTGAAGCCCTTGTCCTCACACTACCTTCAGGACTTTTTCCCTTAAGGGACGTAGCTCTGCGGTCTGGTGGGATAACTAGCGTGCATGCCCCATTTTCCATTTCAGATCTCAATCAAATTAAGGAAAAACAGGGGAAGTTTTCTGAAAATCCAACAAAGTTTACTCAAGGATTTTGGGACTTATCCCTACCATGCGAGCTTTCTTGGGGAGATTTGCATATCCCCTTCACCTGTTGTTCCACTGAGGAGGAGTACCTGGCAACAAGCCCAAAACTTTGGGGATCATATGGTTAGCAATAACCACAGAAAATATCCCCCAGGAGCAGCTGCTGTTCCCACTACTGACCCACCATGGGATTACCAAGTTTGGGAGGATAGGTAAAACTTGGGTGGGAGGAAATCCTGCTTTCAATGACAAAAGGAGGGTCTCTGGCTCAAGGAGTGCCCCTCCAGGGCACCCTCCAGAGGGAGCCCCAGAAACCAACACCTATATAAATGTGCACATCTGACCAGGAAGGAAATTGGAGGAAAGATGGTCACCAAGGTAAAAGAGTACCTCCCAGTACCCTGTCCTCCAGTCTTCTCAAGACTTGGAATGACAGGGAACCTGGGGCTTGGCAGTGCTACCACCTTTATTTCCCTTGCTGAGCCCTGGGCAAGCATTGAGATAGAAGGTAAGGTTGCCTGATTTTTTATTGATATGGAAGCTATGTTCACTATTTTCATTAGTTATTCTGACCCTGCTTGACCCTTGACCCATCTGGTCATGGGTATCAAAGGGAAAACTAAGGAATGTCATGTGACATACCCCCTTCTCAGTCTATTTGAGGATCTGTTGTTTGAATACTCCTTCTTTATTGTCTCCTCTTGCCCTGTCCCCTTGTTGAGAAGGGACCTGATGGTAAAATTGGGGAGTATATTTTCTCAAGTTAAACCTCCCATATGTCTTTGCCCTATGTTCACCAGAACCCCCACCATGTTCCTCCAGAAGTATGGGAGACAGTTGAGCCAATTGTCTGGGAGCAAGGAATTACTGGGAGAGCTACTCATGCCACCCCAGGTATTGTTCATCTCTGAGATCCTAATGTGATCCCCCATTGCCATCCATATCCAATCAAGCTTGAGGCCTAGGAAGGACTACAACCATTAATTGAAAAATTCCTAAAATATAAAATCCTTATCCCTTGCTAATCTCTATGTAACAACCCAATTCTTCCTGTAAAAAAGCATAATGGAAAATACTACATGTTTCAAGATCACAGGGCAGTTAAGAAAGCTGTTGGGGATGGAGCCAAGATGGCAGCATAGAAGAAACAAGATTCTGCAGCTCCCACATAGCCACCTCAAATACCATAAAATATGACTCTAAACAAATTTTAGGGTTCCAAAGCTCACACAAAAATACAGAAAAATACAGCTCCCGCTGAAGGCAGCTTGGCAAGAAGGGCTCATTGCAGCACTAAGGGAACCACAACCAGCCCAGCCTAAAACTGCAGCTTGACCCCAGGGTGGCCAGGAGAAGTTGCAGCTAGAGCCTTCAGGAGAGTGTATCAGTGGCAGCTGTAGCAGTTTCCAGAATTATCAAGCCATAAGAAACAAGGACTAAATGAAAGGTCAGTGGAACTCAGCTAAATCTAGGGAAGAAAAGAGGTCTGGCCAAATTACCTCCAGGGTAAGGAAGTGGCAGAAGCAGCAGCCCTACAGCCGCCCCCATGTGGCTGCTTGAGAGCTTCTGGCCTGCAGATTGCAGGGGTGCCAAGCAATCATTCAGAGGCTAGGTTCTCTTGTGTTGAGTGGCCTGGATCTGGATCATAGTTTTACATGGTGGTTCTGGGGTGCATTTTCAATGAGCCAAAGCTGGTGAGGGCTGTAGTGACCTCCTAATAGCTCCGGCACCTGCAAAAACCCCAGCGATTTAGGACAGAGCTTTCCCCTCTGGAAGCAGAGTTCCACAGAGCTAAAAAGTCAAGTAATTCACTGGCAACATGAACAGCAAAGGAAGCAAAGTAAGAACAGCAATCAAACTCTAGAATCCTTTTTTGGGGGATAAAAAGGATAAAAGCATGGAATGGGAGGAAGACAACACCATCAGAACTCCCACACCAAAAGCTTCTAAGAAACCTGTAGACTGCCTACACACCACAGGTCAGCTTAAGAAGGATTTTGAAAACCAAATAAGAGGAGCAGAAGAAAAATTGGGAAGAGAAATGAGAATGATGCAAGTAAATCATGAAAAGAGAGTCAACAACCTGATTGAAGAAAATATCACCTTAAAAAAATAGATCAATTCAAATGGCAAAAGAGGCCCAGAAAGCCAATGAGGAGAAGAATGCCTTAAAAAGTCAAATTTGCTAGATGGAAAAATAATCTCAAAAGCTTTCAGAAGAGAATAATTCCTTCAGAATTAGAGTGGAACAATTGACTTTTATGAGAAATCAAGATACTATTAAACAGATCCAAACAAATTAAAAAATAGAAAGAAATGTGAAATATCTCCTTGAAAAAACCACTGACCTGGAAAATAGACCTGGGAGAGATAATTTAAAAGTTAGTGGACTACCTGAAAGCCATGATCAAAAAAGGAACCAAGAAATCAGTCTTCAAGAAATTCTCAAGGACAATTGTCATGATATTTTAGAACCAGAGGGCAAAATAGAACTTGAAAGAATTTACCAAACACCTCTGAAAAAGATCCCCAAAAGAAAACTACTTGGAATGTTATAGCCAGGTTCAGGAGTACCCCTATCAAGGAGAAAATATTACAGGCTGCCAAGAGGAAGCAATTTGAATACTGTGCAAACACAATCAGGATAACCCAGGATCTGGAAGCTTCTACATTGAGGGTCGAAGGGTCTGGAATATGATATTCTGGAGATCAAGATAGCTAGGATTAAAACCAAGAATCACCTACCCAGCAAAATTGAGTATTATGTTCCAGGGGAAAATGTGTTCATTCAGTGAGGTGGAGGACTTCCAAACATTCTTGGTGAAAAAACCAGAACTAAAAAGAAAATTTGACACTCAAATACAAGAAGCATAAGAAGGTAAACATGGAAAAGAAATCATAAGGAACTTATCAAAGTTGAACTATTGAACTAGTTGAGCTCTTTACAGGCCTACATGGAAAAACGATAATTGTAACTTCTGAAACAGTTCTCAGTATGAGGATAGGTGAAGGGAAATACAAATGTAAATATATGTATACATACACATGTGTCTATATAGGAGGGTTTGTATCTGCGCATGAACACATCTGAGTATGTGTATATATGTGTACATAGAGGGCACAGGATCAATTGAATAGGGGAGGGATGACACTTTGGTGAAATTCTGAGGTGGGAGACGATTAGAATGAGACAGGGAGAAACAGAATGGGGTTAATCATCTCATATAGAAGAGGCTAAAGGTAATTGTTACAAAGGAGGGGAAGAATAGGAAGGCAAAAGGTAAAGGAAACCTTACTCTCATTGAATTTGACTTAGGGAATGAATGACATAAACTCTAAACTGGGTATCTTGCAACACAGGAGAACAGGGGGGATGGGCATGAGAGGTGGGATGACTGAGGGGAAGGCAGGGTGGCGGGGAGGGTAGCTGGAAGTACACATTTCTGTAAAGGGAAAGGGACAGGGCAGAAAATAGAACAAGGGATGGGGGTGGGATAGGAATGATGGACATATAATCATTCTCTCACAATATGTCTATTGTGGAGATGTTCTGCATAACTACACGTGTACAGCCTGTATTGAATTTCTTGTCTTTCCAATTGGGGTAGGTGATGAGGGAGGAAGGGAAAGAATCTAGAATTTAAAGTTCTATAATCAAATGTTAAAAAATATACATATATATATTATATGTATATATATTTACATATATACGTTATTATTATTATT
>JAQQSW010008087.1:0-13553 GCA_028646575.1 Pseudocheirus occidentalis
TAGTGCTCAGATTCTGAGCGTGTGTTCGTGTGGCTGTGACAACCTAAGTGTGATAGTGCTCAGATTCTGAGCGTGTGTTCGTGTGGCTGTGACAACGTAAGTGTGATAGTGCTCAGATTCTGAGCGTGTGTTCGTGTGGCTGTGACAACGTAAGTGTGATAGTGCTCAGATTCTGAGCGTGTGTTTGTGTGGTTGAAAGAGGAAATGATCAATGTGTGTTTTCTTGATTTCTGTAGAGTATTAGGGCGATTATGTCCCTGCCCAGTTGTTAACAAATGAAATTTACTTTTTACAGATTGATAGTGGTGCTGTATGGAAGCAAATTTATATGGACCTTGGCATTCCTATTTTGAATTCTGCAGCTTCATACAATGTAAAAACTGCTTATAGAAAGTAAGTAGTGTCGTTATAAATCCAGAATAAATACTTCAAGGAATTATTTCTGTAAGGAACTATTAAATTATTATTTATCACAAGAAAACATTGCTTACGAAACGATTAAGTTAGAAGATTCCTAGATGACTTTTTGTGGATAATGAACACTGAAGCTTATAGAACGTTCTTTTTTCCCCCCTTCCATTCTATTAACCTATGTTGTTCTATTTCCTCTCTTTCGAAGTTCTAAGGGTCCAGCCAGTGTTTTTAATTTGAAGTCATAAGGAATGATATGTAGCCTCATCTCTTTCAATGAAAAGGAAGTAACTTTCACCTAGTGGAAAGAGCCCTGGCTTTTGAGTCAGTGACTCTGAGTATGAATCCCGTCTCTGCTACTTGACTGTCTTTATAACTCTGGCCAGGTCTCTCTCCATCTCTGGCTTTTGGTTTCTTCATCTGTAAATAAGAAGATCAGATTGCAGTAGTGGTTCCCAGCCTATAGGGCCTGTAACATGTTGCAAGGCCCCTGAAGCCATTTGTGTCCTAAAGTGTTCTCATTTTGATTATTTGTTGCTTAAAATAAATAAATATTCCTCTGTAGACTGAATAGATAATAAGACTTGTACCTTATAGAGTTTATCCAGTATTATGTATATTTGGGGCAGACAATACAAATGGGCAAAATAGTTGAGTCCAGAGGTGAAAAAAAGAAGAGAGCACGCTGAATTGTTTTTGGGAAATTGCAAGGAACTGTTACTTACCTCAAGCTTCTCATGACAGCAAAGGCCAATCTTTTCAATACAAACATTTTACTGGTGTTGGCTGGATTGGCAGCAAGACATGGGACACAAGTGCCTCTTAAGAACTGAATGGGAACAACACCCAGAGGGCAATGGGAAGGCACGTGGTAGGTGTGACAAGGCACGCTGTGACATAACCGACAAGGAACTTGGAAGAAGAGCAGGAATAAAGGCCATCATCCAAGAATCGTGTGCCAGAAAGAGAAGATGGGCCGGTCAGAGCAAGACAAGAGCAAGGAGTGATGGGGACGACCAGAGCGGTCCATTTGTACTTTCATGATGTTAGGAGAAATGGAGGAAGGACACCTACACATTGGGTGGACTCCTGTGATGAACCTTGGGGAGGACGTGGATAAAGAGTCGTGTGGGGTGGGAAAGTATAGATGGGTTGTGATCTTCACTGTAAGAGAGAAGCCCAGAATCAGTGAGATCACAGATCCATTTGATTATTGAGCTTTTAAAAAATGTGTTTAGAGCCTCTTGCTAGTAAAATAAATTTATTTTTAAGTGTTAACTGAATTGATAACAGCTTTCTGTCATTATGTGTTTTCTAGATAAACATTAATAATACAATAATTATCCTAAGATCTTGGTAGCTGTTTTAAATGTTAGGTACCCATATTCTCTAAAATACTGGGAAACATTGGTTCCTTCTAGCCCTGTATCCTCTTCATTCTGTGAATGAATGACTGGGAATCAGACTTTTTTAGGAAAGATTTTTTTTTTTATACTTAGCATTTCCATTTATTGCTTATTTTTTTCCCCTATATCGTGGGAATTCTTCGTCTTTTTTGTCATGGACCCTTTCAGCCGTCTGGTGAACCCTTCCTAAGAATGATGCTTCTGAAAGCATAAAATAAAGGAAACCAATTATGTTGAAATATAATAATCAAATTATCAAATACTAAAGGGGAAAAAAAACTCAGCCAGATTCACTGATCCCAGGTTAAGAACTACAACTCTCAGGTTGGGTTTTTTGTACTTGTGCTGCCCACACCTTTCTTCTTCAGAATTTTAAGCATAACAATTTTCATACTCTTTGAAATTTTGTTTCTTTAGATATCTCTATGGTTTTGAGGAATATTGCCGTTCTGCAAATATTCAGTTTAGGACCATTCACCATAATGAACCAAAAGTCATAGAAGAAATAAAAAAAGTAGAGGAATCCATGGAAGAAACTGTGAAAGTGGAGCAAGAAATGCCTTCAGTAGAAGTAAAAAGTGAACCTGAAGAAAACATTGATTCAAATAGCGAAAGTGAAAAAGAAGAAATAGAACTCAAGTCTCCAAGGGTAAGTGGATCTTTATTTGGTTTAACCATTATTAAGAATGTATATGGGGTTCTTATGAAGGATTGTGAAAAATAAAGAAAAGTCGTGTCCTCTGGTCTTTGTTTTAGTGTATTTATAGTAGGGATCACAAAATGTCGATAGTCTAAGAGACGTGAAATTCCATGAATGCATATTATGTGAGTATCTAAGAATAATAATAATATCCCAGAGACTTCCCATTGGGATGGAAGGTTCGAAGACAAGGGACGGATGGTGTTGGATCCTGGAAGTTTTCTTAATTCATAAATTATTTAGACACAGTATTGAAATGAAATAATTTGGTCAGGAGTGCAGGGGGGAGGTAACTACTGAGAGGCACCTGCTTTCATGATTATGAAATAAGTAACATAGGAAGTAGAAGATTGGAGCGATTTTAAAGTCATAAAAATGGAAAGTAAAACAGGAGGCAGTTTCAAAGAGGAGGAAATTGTGAAGGATGTGAAAAAAGGCATTTCTAATTGTTTGTCAGGTGCTGGGGGTAAGTCCTATAATGAATTACATAGATACTCCCAAGTCCTTTCTTGTCTTTGTAGTTTTATGCCAGATAAGTACTCCAAATCATTCCCATTCTATAGAATTTAGAGAATAGATCAAATTAATGACTAGCCCCTCCAGCAAATTAGCATATAGTAGGTGTTGTGAACCCGTAATCAGAATGAAGGAGGGTGTAGATGTGTGTGTAGTAGCAATAGTATTTTTGGACAGTGTTTAAATGAGTATTTTGATACTTTAAGATACGAATTTTTGGTTCATGATAGGTTGAATTTGGGGAGAGTTCAAAAGATAGGAAGCATACAGAACTGAAATGAAACTACTATTTGACAAATGAAGAAAATAATAAACACACTCGTTCTCTTGAATTTGGCGTTGCTAATGTAACTGCCAGAAATGGGGAAGAGTATTTGTTAAATCAGTTTATTTGTCACGGAGAATTCAGTATATTTGAGAATACAAGGTAGCTTTTCCTTCATTTTAATTAAATTATATACAATACTCTGTTCCAGTGGACAAATTAGGGTTTGGGTGCTGATGACTTCTAGCGAATTAGCGAAAGTTTGGATTTGATTGTAATGTGAATCTCCAGTCTTGCGTCTCCAGCTGCCTATTAGATATCTAAAATGGAATTTATTATTTTTCCTCCTAGACCTTCCTCCCTTCCAAATTTCCCCATTATTACTGAGGGTACCATAATCCTTTCAGTCACCCAGACTCACAACCTAGAGTATTCCTCAACTCCTCTTCCTCACTCACATATCTAATGTGTTGTCAAAACCTGTAGATCTCACCTTCGCAACATCCCTTGTGTGCTCTCCTCCCTCTTCGCTGACTGCCACCATTCTGGTACAGGCCCTTATCGCCTCTTGCCTGGACTATTGAAATAACCTTCTCGTTGGTCTCAAGTTGCAACCCTAGTCCTTCCCCCATTTAACTGTTGGAAAGTGACCATCTTGAGATTCAGATTTGGCCATGTCACCCCTCTACTTGATAGATTCCTTTTTCTATCGCCTTGAGGATCCAATATAAAATCCTCTGATGTTCCAAGCCCTTCATAACCCGGCTCCCACCTCACCCTTGCCGTGGTCTTGCACCGTACATGCCTCTCCTGACCACCTCCAATTCTTCAGCCCAGTGACACCAGGCCTCAGACAATGTTCCATCGCTTGACTCTGGGCATTGTCTCTAGTTGACCTCTGTGTTTTCTTGTCTTTACCTCCTGGCTTCCTTTCAGCCCCAGCTAAGTCCCATATTTTAAAAGAAGCTGTTCCCAAACCCTCTTCATTCTGGTGCCTCCCATCTGTTGATTATTTCTGATTTATCCTTCAATTATTTTGCTTGTTCATTTGCATATTGTGTCTCCTGTTAGACTGGGAGCTCCCTGAGTTCAGGGACCTGTCTTTTCCCTTCCTCCAAATCTCTAGTACTTAGCACAATGCCTGGCACATAATTGGCACTTAATATTAACCTAGTAAACATTTTGTACTGACTGATTAGCTGACTGGAAGGCACTTTGAATTAAGAGTTAAAGGATCTGCTCTTCCTGTTTGGTGACTTTGGACAGGCCCCTTAGCCTCTGAACCTCAGTTTGTTCATCTTTAATTTGAGGGGTTTGATTTAGCATTCAGAAGTGGGGAACCTGTGGTCTCGAGGCCTCATGTGGCCCTCTAGGTCCTCAGGTGTGGTCTTCACAGCATGATTGTAGTTTGGATTCAGAGAGCCACACTTGAGGACCTAGAGGGCCACATGTGGCCTCATGGTCTCAGGTTCCTCACCCCTGAGTGACTTCTAAGGTCCCTTTTAGTTCTAGATCTCTGGTCTTATGATGGGAATAGGTCACGTTTTCAAGTTCAGTTGAGAACATTAGGGTAAGTTAGGAGGAGCTCCTGGAATTATAAGGTAAATTATTATCAGCCCAGTAAGGTTCCTTGTCCATTTAAGGAAAACTATTCCTTTGATTCACTCCATAGTGTAGTAGACAAAGAAGGGAAAAATGCTGTTCGTTTCTAAGTGTAATTCCTGGCCTTTGCCACAATCAATCCCTTCTGTTCAGGAGCATACAGCATTGTTTTTATATGAAATAAATCATGTCAAGATCAGACTTTGGCGTCTTATGTCAGAAACAGGCCAACCAGCTTTTGTGAAGATTTGGCAGCACTGTGGCTTCTCTGTATTTCTCTTCGTTTCAGGTTTAGCTAGTTCACAGGAGGTTTTTCTCTTTGTTAGGGTCGGAGGAGAATTGCCCGAGATCTAACCCCTGTTAAAAAAGAAAATGAAGAAGAAAAAACAGAAGACAAATTAAGAGATAACAATAAAGAAAACAAAGATATAGAAGAAGAATCGGCAGTTATAGAGAAGAAGGACAGCGAGGCCCTGCTGGGAAGAAAAGCCACCCCAAAGCCAAAAGAGAAGAGGGTGCGAAAGCAGGAAGAATCGGACAAAGACTCGGACGAGGAGGATGAGAAAAGACAAGAGAGGTACACTTAAGTAACGCTTACTCCTTCCAATGTCTTCCTCTTGTTGTCATAGCACTTTGTTCCTGTCTTAGTGACTCAGGTTTGAGGGAACATATTCTTATTGGGACTTCATTCCTCTTGTCTAGTGAAGGCGAGACACATTGTGAAGATGATGTGTATTGCCTTACGGAACTGGAGAATAAACTGGTCGCACCATTTTAATAGCACTTGTGCCCTAGACAGTGGCCTCAAAGAAGGCTGCGCCACCCAGGCAAAAGAAAGGTCCTGCACTTGACAGCAGGGAAGGGAGCTGGAGAAAAATGGAGGAAGTGGACAAGAGGAAGCAGCGCCAGCAAAAATGCCATTTAAAAAAAGGTACAATGTGGGGAAGCTAACAAACACATGGGTGCACAGTACTAGCAGGTGTTTGTGTGTGTTAGCTTTGTCTCAGACATTTTTCTTTGCCAAGTTACTCTATGAGATTAAGTGGCATGCACTAGGGACCCTTTTTTGGAAAGTGAAACTGAAAGAGAAGTTTATACCCCGAGCCTCACCGATAAAGTTGACTTTTTTAATATCCTTCGTGATCTTGGCTGAAGAGAAGCCGTGGTTTTTTATGTTGTTCACTTAGCATTGGAAAATGACTTTAAAATAATTAGAGTATTTTGCAGGTAGTTAGCACAAAGCTTCTGACCCTGTGACTAAACTATCTGACCATTACTGCTGTAAATGAAGATCCCAGAATAGATGAATGATTTTCAAGTGCTAGAAGGGGTGTTAACTAGGGGGCAGCTAGGTGGCGCAGTGAATAGAGCACCGGCCCTGGAGTCAGGAGGACCTGAGCTCAAAACCGGCCTCAGACACTTAACACAAAAACTAGCCGTGTGACCTTGGGCAAGTCACTTAACCCCAACTGCCCTCCAAAAAGCCAAAAAAAAAAAAAAGAAATGTTAACTAGACTTAGAGATAAAATAATGTAAGGCACAGTAGTACTTTCTAATTTGCCATCTCCACTAGGTGATTGGTTTTGTGGTTTTTGTATTCTGTGAAGATAATTTTGTGGGAATCTGTATTCATGCAGTAATTGGGGAAGCTTGGCATCTATGTCCAAATTACTCCTGCAACTAGAGACTGCCAGTCTTCTGAAAATATGCCATGAATGTGGAGAAATGAAAGAGAACTATGAATGTGAAGGGGAGCCATTTTCAGGTATAGTTAGTTTTCCTGGTAAAATTTACAGAGAGAGAGAAGTAGCAGCAGTGAGCCAGAATTCCATCTGAACTGAGTGAGAAGCCCTAGCATTAAAGATGATGAGAACTGGAATTGAAAAGAGGCAAAAGCATAATATTAGGTCTAGAAATACACACTTGGTAGTAAAGAGAAAAGAGAGCTTGAAGTTACATGTAGAGTTCTAAAAATATGCATTCAGGTAAATACTTTCATGAGAATTATGAGTTTTTAAAAACTTTTAATTTACAAAGAAAAAGGGGAAAGACTTTTGTGAGTCCAGATTTCCCTGTCTTAAATGCAGAACGATTTTATCCTTCTTACTAGTAAATCATGTATGCAAACAGCATTCCTAGTTTTAGAGTGACTGTAGAATGGCCACTCTGCATACGGCAGGCTCTGTTATAGTAAGGAAAGTGCATCAGAGAAATGTCAGCATCAGGTTCTTATAGCACCTTGCAGATGCTCGTTGAAGAAAGTGGAGAGTTTGTCCTGTGACAGTCACTGGACCATCACAGCTTCTGCATCGGGTGACCCAGTGGTCACTGGGTTGATGTCTTATACCTGGGCAGTGTAACAAAGTATTGGATTGTACTAACTCATCAGCTTTGTCTCAGTTAACTTCTGATGTTAAAATATAGTGCCCCTGGAGTCTCAGTGGCATTACAGTGATCATTTAGCTGTCGTGCACTTTTTTAGGATGAATTCGGAATGTTAAGAGGCAATGTGGCTTGGTGGATAGCAGGCTGGCCTTGGGAGCAGGAAGACTTGGGTTTATGTCCTGCCTCTGATTCATACTAGCCATGTGGCCACGGATAAGTCATTGAATTCCCCAGTGCTCCCCAAGTCATCCACTAGGATGATACAGTAGAGGAGTGGTTGATCTTTATCACTGGAAGATTTTTTTCGTGGAGAGAGTTCCCTATACCAAAAGAATCATAGGGTTAGACCTTCCTTACCCACTGAAAACAAAACAACAACAACAAAACCCAACCAGTTTAATTGAATTTAAGTAACTATGACCTTTATGGGAATCTCGTATACTCTCTAATATTAGAAAAGCTCCTGGAAGGTGGTAGGTTAGACATAAATGAAGATAAGTATGTGTAATATTTTGACTTTGAAAACCACCCCTCAGTATCACTGATTGAATGCACAGATCTCCTTCTAAGGATGTGTCATGAAACTTTTTCTTTTTAATACCTAGAAAAAGCCAGGCTTTATTTTTGTCAGTGCAAAACAGACCTGGTCTAACCTTCCACGCAAGGAAGGATCGATGACAAGCTGGTTTTTTCCCCCATTTTGTGTCGTTTAATTACCAGACGGGATCAGTTTCTCATTGTGGGACCATCCATAGCACAGACCCCAAAAACATCTTTGTTGTGATGCTTCAGTGCATTTCCTTTTGTTTTCTTTTCTTTCGTTTGTTTGATTTGCTGAGATTGTTCTTGTCCCTCTCTCATCTTTGATTTTTGCCCTGGAAGAAGCGTTTGGGTCGACCTTGGGTACAGTGCACCTTTACGTAATTAGTTAAGCCCTGCCTAGTCCATGACAATCTTCTCCTTCTCCTCCTTCTTCTCCTTCTCCTCCATCATGTTACGAAGGTAATGTTGACGTAGGCAGTGAATACTTGGCACCATCTTTTCTTTGCCCATGCACTTGTGTCTGTTGTTGTTATTTGCCATTACATGATTAGTAGCATTATCGATATTATAACTTACTACAGGGAGGAGATTGAAAACAAAGAGGAATCTGAAGGGGAGGAAGATGAGGAGGACATAGAGCCCTGCCTAACAGGAACCAAAGTAAAAGTAAAATATGGACGTGGAAAAACTCAGAAAATGTATGAAGCCAGTATTAAAAGTACTGAGATTGATGATGGAGAGGTTTTATACTTGGTGCATTACTATGGATGGAATGTCAGGTAAGAAGGAAACAAACTTCCTTATAAATGGATCTTAATTCTCAATTATAGTTAGCGTACGTACTGTTTCCAGTAGAAATAAATGATCATTCATAGCAAAGAAACGGTTTATGGCATAAAAGTTCAGATCGATTCAATTATATAACTAAGAGAAACATTCCCAGTGTTAAAATAAATAACCTGGAACCGATTTTCAATAACCTTTTAAATTGCAATGTACTTCTTCCTCATAGAAGAGGTATAGGGTTTCTATTTTCTCCTAACAAATGGTAGAAGCTGTGTGCTTGCTGCATAGAAAGAAATTGAACATCTAATATTTTTAAACATTTATATATAATCTAATATTTTGATATATTAAACTGCATTGATGACTTCAGGAAGAACCAGATTTTATGAATATTGGTTTTAGTGCTATCTTATCCCTGGGTCTCATTATTTCTTGCTTTTTAATTCCTTTGAAATCTTGCCTTGTTGTATATTCTTTATGCTTATCACCAGTGTGTCTGTTTGGTTTTCTGAAACATACCATTCATCATATACCTTTGCTTGTATTCCTTCTTTTTTTTTAAGTTTTCCAACTTTCCTTGTCATTTAGCTCAGCTTCCTTATTATATAATATAGGCCACCGGCCAGCTTCTAAAGTGATAACGAGACTATTCATATCCTATAGTAAACTTTGCTTTGCCTTCAATCCACAAAGGCTAATTTTATTCTGTCCCACCAATACAGCTACAATAGGATCTGCCCCGATTCAAGATTGTCCCTGATTCTGAGAATGGTTAACAAGGCTGAGATGCTTCCAGGGTTCTGAATCCCTGGAAACAGCCATGGTCAGCCCCAGGTCAGTCCTGGAATTGTCCCCAGCTTTCTGGGTGTCCCTTGGCTCTGAGGCCAGGTAGGACCGATCTATGATGTTCTAGATTGTTATAAACCCTTAGGAACTTTTGGGCTTATATCTAAAGTAAAATGTGGCCAAACGTATTAAGAGGTTACCGCTGAAGGGTGGGCACTGCTGGAATCCGTAAAAAGCTCTGATATCTAGACAGCTCACCATAATGCATAGCACTGGAAGGTTACTGAGATGCTGTGTGGGAGGGAAGAGGAGGGGAGGGGAGGGACATTGTCACTACTCAGAAATGCAGTAACAAAAACTCACATTGATACAGCTTTTTATGTGAGCTCCCTGGTGAGAATATTGTCACTCCCATTTTACAGGTGAGGGAACTGAGGCTCATAGAGGGTCAGTGCCTTGCCTGTGGTCACAATGTTAGAGCTAGGGCCGTCAATCCAAACTGGGAGTCCGGTCTTCTGATTACGAGATTGTTCTTTCGGGTGCATTATCCTGCCCTTCATAACCCAGGAGTTTGCAGAAAAACTAGATAAGGCTCCGGCCATTCCGTACTTCCTGACCATGTTTATTGACCCTTTGCCGCTTGATCTTTGGGGGTAGAGATCCCTAGGATCTTAGGAATGAAGCTGAGACCAAGTCCAGCCCAGAACAGAGGAGGTGGATGGACTCCTGGTTTATCCCTCGCTTTCTGCCAGAATAGTTTCATTTGGGCAGGTACATTATATTATATATAGTCTTAGATCATGGAAAATGTCTTTGACTTCAGCTTTAAAGAGTGTAGTATAGTGGAGCGAGCGCTGAACTTGGAGTCAAAAGAACTGGATTTGAGTGATAGGCTCTACCACTTACTATTCTGTGTGACCTCGGGCAAGTCACGTCTCTGAGCCTCAGCTTTTATGGATCATAGAATTTAAAACCCAGGGGACCTTAGAAGTCATTTAATCGAACTTGCTCATTTTACAGATGAAGAAACAGACCCAGGGAAGTCATACAGGTAATAAGTAGCAGAGCCAGGATTCGAACCCAGGTCTTCTAACTCCAAAACCAGTGCTCTTTCCACTATACCCACCACGTTGCCTCTCAGAAACTACCTTACAGGGTTGTTAAGAGGATCAGATGAGATGCTATATGTGAAAAGTGCTATATAAATATAAGGTATTATTATTTAAAGTTTTATATGCTTGTGTATTAGGTGTCCTAAAAGCTGTGTTATCTGGCACCAGAAAACTCTAGAAACTGGCATTTCTGATACGCCCCAGTCTAATAATCAGCACCGATGCTGTGGAAATGCATTCGCTGCATCAAGATGTCTTGAAAAAGCCTGGAGGAAATGCAGTTCTTGTTATCTTGTAACTTGACATAAATAGACTTAACTTAAGGAGAAAAAAAATAAATTCTTTTCCCCAAATTTCATATAATTAGTTTCTGAAATGACAGACACATCAGATCCAGGGTCAGCAGTTTGGATCTTGAGTAGTTTAAAGTTACACTGAGACTTTGGGGATACCCTGTATAAAGTTTTATTAGTAATGCAGAAAGCTAGGTCAAGGCAATTGTGAAAAACCCTGCAGCAGTCAGGAGAAGGTGTTTATGGGAAGAATCGAGCCGAGGGGCAGCATCTGAAACCGTCAGTCAGTCTGGTCTGTTAGCTAACTGAATACATTGGTGGCTACTGTTTCTCTACCCCTCAGAGGCAGAACTGCAGTTCCTACAGGCTGAAAGCACAGGGGTAGGAAGCAGTATTACAAATCCCTTTGAGATTGTTTGAAAGGCTTAATATATGCTGTCCTTCCCTTGGACCTCTTTTCTCCATTGATAATTCCACCCTCTCACCCTTCTTATTCCAGGCTGGCCCTTTCTTCCCTTCCTCCTAGCTAAGTCATACAGGGACAACTGAAAATTGACATTTCTATTGCATTTGAACTTGAAAAAAATCATTCTTTCCAGTTGTCATATGGTGATCTATAGATCTTATGATATTTCAACTGTTAGTTAACTAGATCTTGTTTATTCTCAGCATGCTGGATAGCAAAACTTTTGTTGGATGTTAGCTATACTTTGATATCTGGAGAAGAGTTGTTTGTCATTACTAAATCTCTGTGTTGTTTATTTTAAGGTATGACGAATGGGTGAAGGCTGACAGGATAATCTGGCCTTTGGACAAAGGTGGACCAAAGAGAAAACAGAAGAAAAAAACTAAAGTAATGTTTGTGGATTAGTATCTGTAATAACAGATCCATTTTTTACTGAGATGGCTTAACCAGCTTGTAGCTCTTCCTTTCATATGTCTTATTTCCAGATACTTAAAGATAGTTGTCAGCTGTGCAGACATTTGCTATAGAATTATATACCCAACTCGAGATATTCTCCTGACTTCAGTTCTCACCTGCCTAATGGACATTTTAAATTGGGTCTCCTATGAGCATCTCCAGTTCACTAGATCCAAAAACAAAACCACTGTTGCCAGCACTAGAGACACCCCTTCCCCCAGCCCACCTCTTTACTGAACTTCTCTGTTTCTTTTGAGAGCATCACCGTCCTTCCAGTCATTTAGATTCACAATCTTCACAATCCTAGTTTATCCTCACCTCTCTGCCTCACTCCACATACCCAGTCAGGCGCTAGCTTTTGTCAAACCTTCCTCCAAAGCTTGCCCATGCATTGTTCTTCTCTCCCTACATCACAGCCACTCTGGGTCAGGCTCTTTCCACCTCCATGTGGACTATTGCAATAGTCTCCTAGTTGGTCTCCCAGCCTCAAGTATCTTTTCATCTGGTCTCTCTCCAACTTAGGTTGCCAAACTGATTTTTCTAAAACTTAGGTCTGAACATGTCATTCATATGCTCAGTAAACACCAAGGGCTCCTGTTACCTTGAGGATCAAATAAAAACTCCTCTGTTTGGCGTTTAAAGCACCTTGATGATTTCCAGACTTTTTTTCTATCTCTTTCACTCACCCTGTAGTGCAACCAAACTGGCTGTCTTGCAGTTCCTGTTCATTAAACATTCACCCACCTCTATGGCTTTGCACAAGCTCTCCCACCTGGAGCGTACACCTGCCTCCTAGAATCTCTAGCGTCCTTTAAAATGGAGTTCAAATACTATCTCCTCTGTGAGACCTTTGCTGATTTCCTCTTTCCTCTAGCTGCTAGTGCCTCCATCCAAGTGTGTGTTTGTGTATGTGTGTGTGTGTGTGTGTGTGTGTGTGTGTGTGTGTGTGTGTGTGTGTGTAAAATAGAAATATAATTATATAAAATATGTAATATAAATCACACACACACACACATTTCTAGACTTTGCCTCTGCTACCACCCCTCAGTAGCATCTCCTTTTTTTTAATAGTCATTGCCTTTAAATTTATTTATTTTTAGTTTTCAACATTCATTTCCACAAGATTGTGAGTTATAATTTTTTTCTCTCCCCATCTTTCCCCTTCCCCACACCCCAAAATAGCAAGCCACTACAGTGGCTACAATATTTAGAACAAGGAACAAAAGAATAATCATCTGGTTTCCCTAAGAGGGAAACCCTCTTTACCTCCTTACTTAATCATTCAGTCAATGCATGCATGTATGTGTGCATTCATGCATGTATGTATGTGTGTATGCATGTATATTAAAATACAGATCATATATGTGTATATACACAGCCATATATTTACATGCACACAACACTTATGTAACAGCTTGAATAATTTACACATTTTCTCTTTTACCATGTATTAAATAGGGAGGGCTTTTAGGGAACTCTAGGTGTGGAGACTTGTTTTCTTAGACTTATTTCATTACTGGTAGAAGCTCTTCTACCAATGAAGATCAGCAACTGTTTTTCAGCTTAGAGCCTGAAAACACTGCCTGGGGCACTGAGACAAGACTGACTTTCTCAGGGTCACCCCTCCAGGATGTGTCTGAAGAGAGAACTGAAGCCAGGTCTCTGTGACTTCAAAGTCATTTCTCTTCCTCTTGTGCCACATACTACTCCACTGATGCCACATCTTTCATGGGAAAGGCTATTATGGAAACCTACAGAATGTTGGTGGTTTTGGGTCTTGAATTCTCCCGTTCTTTGGCTTATTTCTGTCCATTCCTGCACCTGTC
>JAQQSW010008088.1:0-13553 GCA_028646575.1 Pseudocheirus occidentalis
CAAGGTCACATGGCTAGTTTTGTGTTAAGTGTCTGAGGCTGGATTTGAACTCAGGTCCTCCTGACTCCAGGGCCAGTGTTCTATTCACTGTGCCACCTAGCTGCCCCTGGCCTTGGTCTTTTTAGAGAATAGTCTACATCACATCTCCCATGATGGAAAAAATAATTTCTTTGCAATCTCCTTCATGTCTGGTATTCACAACTCCCCTGAGTCAAAGCTACTTTTTTGCTACTTACTTTCAGGTTGCTGAACTTGAGACAAACTCTTTAAGCACATAGCCACCTTTTACAGGGTGCTGAGAAAGTGTTATGCTCTTTTAGTGACAATAAGTTACCTTAAGCCAGAGAATCGCCAACTCCTCAGATCTGCTTTGAAGCTCAAAGGAGTTTTTCTTTCTAATGGCAAGTAGTTCTTTGTCCACAGCTTTCAGCAAAGTCAAGCCCCTTCTCAGAGGAAAGTCAGTGCGAAGGCTGTCTTCTTCTGCTCCTGTTTCTCACTCTCAAACAAGAGAAATCAATAGAAAGCAACATAGGATCTCCTGAGAGGATTCTTCTCTCTCATTCTGTAGATGACACTGGAGCTTTTTCTATAAAGGGCCAGATAGTAAATATTTCTGCTTTGAGTAGAGAAAAAATCAAGGATATCATGTAAAAGTAGATAAGTACTTATATAATAAGAAAGAAAACAAATTATCACAAAATTTTATTGATGAAATTCAAAATACACTAAAATTAATTGAATACTTTTTTATAATACAGATCTACTAATGAAAAGAATTGAATTCTTTTTAGGGGCACATATTTCACTGAACTGGGGTTCAAGGTTGGTATTCTCTATAACCCAAAGCAATTGCAAATGTTTATCAGTTAATACTAATCTGTAATGAGATCTGACTAATTTCATCTTTGAAAATAACTTTTCACATAGATAGGTTCCTCATAGATATTGATCCTCAAGTATATGATTTTAGTTGAGCATATTAATCACTTGGGAGGCATTTATAGAAACCTATTAGGCTCTTGTATTGATATTTCCTTTTTAGCAAGTCATTACATTACCTATTAATCACTTCCTATTGATGGTTAGGTGGAACTTTCTCAATTGCACAGTTAAACAGATTTTAAAATTTGGACATTTCTTTTGCACTTGTGTTGAGGTCCAAAAAACATCATTGAACTACAGTTTGCACTCCAAAAGTATATTTCAGCAAAACTGTGTAGAAATGGAGCTCTTCTTGTTTTAACTTTTGAAAAAGCATGAAATATGTATGAAGCAGTTTTAAATTACGTGTGAATCAAAATATTATTCCTCAACAAATTGACTTTACTGCAATATGTTTCACATATTAAATGCTATTTTGCCTTGTAATTGTAAAATAATTTCATTAAGAAACATAATCCACAGTGTGCAAGGACTGACTTTGATAGACTTAGCCCTTCTCAGCAATTTGAGGACCTAAAACAATTCCAAAGGACTCATGATGGAAAAGCCATCCACATCCAGAGAAAGAACTACGGAGTTGGCATGCAGAGCAGACTATTTTCTTTTTTTTTCATGATTTTTCCCATTCATTATAATTCTTCTATGCAACATAAACTAATGAGAAAATGTGTTTAATAGGAATGTATGTGTAGAACCCATATCAGATTGCATGCCGTCTGGAGGGAAGGGGAGAAAATTTAAAACTTATGGAAGTGAATGTTGAAAACTAAAAATAAATAATTTAATTTAAAAAAAAGAAGCATCAACAAGTCTGCAGCAAAAGTTAATTTCCAAAGCCATTCAATAGTTGATAATAGTGTTTGAGAACAATTTTCCATCTCAGCCATGAGCTTAAAAATATCAATGAAACTCCCCCCCTTCCTTTCTTGTTTTGACATGATGAATATGTGCTGGTACTCTTTTTTTAACGCAGCATCTGAAATGCCATCAAGTTGTAACTGCATCACTGTGATTGGATGTGCACTGAACAGCAGAACAAAGGGATGAGTATCCCATACAGTTTCCATTCTGTTGCAACTTTTCAAGCCTGCTGTTAATATATACACTCAGCTTCTCATTTTTTTCTCCTTTACTCCTGCTGGCTTCTTCCTAGAGCACCTCCTCTGGCTTCTCATGCTTCACATCAGTGCTCCATCACAGCTCCCACAAGCGACCCTAGTCACTCATCTCGAACAGGATGCAAAAGTCAAAAATGCCACCTTTCTAGCAGTTGTGATTCCCACATAGTGACTTGATGTACTAGTTCTCATTTAGAAAACTCTAAAAACATGCAAATGAGCTACTACAACACAATACCTGCCACCATCATCACAGTACTACAGATGTAGATCTGCCTTTGAAAAGGTTTATTGTTGTTCAGTCATTTCAGTCTCTGTGACCCCATTTGGGGTTTTCTTGGCAAAGACACTAGAGTGGTTCACCACTTCCTTCTCCAGTTTGTTTTATAGGTGAGGAAACTGAGGCGAACAGGGTGAGGTGACTTGCCCAGGGTCATACAACTAGTAAATGTATGAGGTCAGACTGTTAAACAGGAACTTTCAGTTAATTCTCCTCTCTATGTGGTCCTGAAAACAGTTTATGTCTCTCCTTCACCTTTTATCTGAGAGGCTGTGTTTATTCGCAAGATGGTTTTATCAGTTTTCCATATATATGTGTGTGTGTGTGTGTGTGTATATATGTATATTATGTATATGTATATACACACATATGTGTGTATATGTTCTTTTCCAGACTCTTCCATAAGCTATGATGTCCACATATGATATAGGTAGTACTTTCTATATGGATTATGGAATTCCATGGTGACAACATTAACTGTTTTTCTAGGTGACTTCTGAGATCCTCAATCCTAGAGAAGGTAATTTTCTGAGACTGTTCTTAAACAAAACTAGAAATCACTCTTGTAGATTTTATATGTTGCTCCATGGGTCCTTTTCTATTCACCCAGTTAAAATCCCCCATTTCTCATGCCACGTTTCTCCTTAAGATGACACTTCCTTTCTCCAGACATAGGACATCTTCAAGATAAACTTCTCTGGACCCACTCCTGAGTATCAGGTTCTGATTGGGGTTCTCCAGTGTTTGGAATGGATTCTACGCCTACCAGCTTCCTTCAAAGCTCAAGTGTAACCTCCTACGTGAAGCCTGTCCCAATTTCCCTCCCCTTCTCCCAACTGCTATACTCCTCTGAAAAGACTTGGTCATTTAGGGGTATTTAAACTCTAGTTTATATAAAGAACTTTGGAAACTTTAAAGTACTTCACAAATGTTCTCTCTTAGTGTTTTTGTTATTATGATGGTTCCTATTACAGCATCTAGGTGGCATAGTGGAGAGAGTGTGAGCCCTGGAGTCAGAAATACCTAGATTCAAATCCAAGTCACTCAGTCTCTATCTGGCTCAGTTTCTTCAACTGTAAAATGTAAAATAGCACCTAGCTCTCAGGGTTGCTGTGAAGATAAAATGAAAAAAATATTCGATAAGAGCCTTGAAAACCTTGAAGTGTTCTATAAATGCTAGTAATTACCACTTTAAAAAATTATTACTAGAAACAGTGGATAGAATACTGGACCTGGAATCAGGAAGACCTGAGTTCACACCTACCCTGAGACACTAACTCTGTGATCCTGGACAAATCATTTGTCCTCTGTCTATCTCAGTTTCCTCTTCTGTAAAATGGGGATAATAATAGCATTTACCTTCCAAAATTGTAGTAAAATGAGAAAATATTTGTGAAGCACTTTGAAAACTTTAAGGTACTATTTAAATGGTAGATATTATTATTTTGAACAGGCTTTGAATTTGGTTCCAATCAATGCTGCCACTCCAGAGATATTTGCCAGGCCTGTACATACCAAAAGCTTAGTCTCAGTGTTCCCACCATGCCTGTGAGCTCCCTAGTGGGTACTATGGTCCAGAGCAGGGCTGGGGCACCTGTGGCCTCAAGGCTACATGTGGCCTTCTAGGTCTTTGGATGCAGCCTTTTGACTGAGTCCAAGCTTTACAGAATTTTTAAAGTGGATTTGTTCTGTGAAGTTTGGATTGTTTGGTTGGATCTAAATAAGACAGCTTTCCAATGTAAATTCTGGTAAAGTGGTGCTAAAGCCTTAGTTTTCTCTTCATATAGATCTGGGGTGCCTTTCCCCCTGCTACGAAGGTCCAGGTCCTAAAATGTGACAAGTTATAATGTACCATTGAAAGAAGCTTTTTATTTTTCACTTGCTAGATAACACACGCTGCCAAGATTCACTATTTTAAAATCTGCTGTTTTGTTGTCTTAGACAACTTGTAAAGTGTGACAGATGGCTTCAAGGTGAAACACAGCTTCCTAAAGGGAGGTTCATAAGGCAAGGTCTCTATTCATCTTAACAGTTACATGACTCTTGGGTAATAAAAAGTGCAGACAAGACAAAGTCATCTTAAGAAAAATGAGCACAAATACTCCAGGCACAATGTGGAGGGTCAACAAGAAGTGGAGAATAACCCCTGGGAGAGAACAAGGCTTTTTCACCCTGGAGATGGCACCAGGTTTTAGAATTGTTGATGCTACCAAAAAACCCCCACCAAAAACAAAAAACAAAACCAAACACCAAACAAACAAAATAATGGTTCCTTTGCACAATTTTTTTTACAAAGGATGGAAAACCAATGAACAAGATTTGGGAGATGGAAAAGAAAGAGAAAGAAGCCACTGAGCTTCTCTAACCATCATTGAACATTTAGAGGGAATGGTGGTGGTGGCTTTTATTCTGTTTTTAATATTTCATGTGATTTCATGTGGAAACTTGAGGAAGGGCATTTTCTCAAAGACTAAATGGGAAAATACATTTTTTTTAGACAGAGAAAATGATAGTATTTTTTTATCACTAAGTATACTATGTTAGATGAGAATCAGTTTGCTTACATGTTATTTCACCCTTATAAAAAATTAAATGATGTAAAGAGCAAAAAAAGTTAACTCCCATACATGTGACCTTGAGGCCACAAGTTCCCCACCCCTAGTCCATAGGATAGAGTGCTGGGTCTGGAGTAGGAAGACTTGAGTTCAAATCAGGCTTCAGACACTTAGTAGTTAGGTGACCCTGGGCAAGTCATCTATCCTTTTTTAAATCTCAGTTTTCTTCAGTTATAAAATGGGGATAATATAGCACTCACCTCCCAGGTTGCTATGAGGATCAGATGGAAAAAATATTTGTAAAACTCTTAGCTTAGTGACACATGGTAGGCAATATATAAGTGCTTATTACAGTCCCCCATCCTGTGAAATAAAACAAATACAGATAGCCCTCCACTCTGTCTCTAGAGACCAGCCTTAACAAAACTTGTACAAACAGATGCTGCTAAAGACAATTGACAAACAAGTGTTAAGAACCCACTATATGCCGGACACTAGGGATGTAAGTACAAAGAATGAAACAGCCCTTAATTTCAAGGAGCTTATTCAAGACAATAAGTACCCATGTAGATGTATATAGAATAAATATAAAAGGAATACATACAAATACAGGCAAAGTACTCAGATACAAAATAATGTAGTAAAGATGGCCTTTGCTAACAGATGGGGAGGAGAGGTAGTACTTGACCTGTCTCAAAGGAAGAGAAAGTGTCTCTGAGGCAAAAGTAAGAAGGACATTTTTCCATTCCATGTGGAAAAAGTCACAGAGATAGGAGATGGACGGTTGTGTGGGAAGAAGAGAGAGAAGACCAGTGGTGTTTGATTGCAGAGTATAGGGGGAGAATAGGGTCTAACAGGGAGAACAGTCTGGGAAGATAGGTTGGACTCAAGTTATATAACATTTTAAAAGGTAAACAGGAGTTTCTCCTAGAGAATAAACCGTGGCAGAGGGTGGTACAGTGGAGAGAGAACTGGGTCTGGGGTCTGGGAGATATGAGTTCAAACATAGCCTCAGATACTTACTACTTGTGGGACCCTGGACAAGTCATTTAGCCTTCTCACCTGCTAAATGGGATGCTAATAGCACCTACCTTCCAGGGTTGTTATGAGAATCAAGTGAGGTAATAATTGTAAGGTGCTCAGTACAGTGCCTAGCACATTGTAACCACTCTATACATGTTATCTATTATCATCATTAAAGGCAATAGGAAGACACTAGATTAAAGTATGGGAGTCAGATCTGTAGTCAGATATGCCCTTAAGGAAAATGACTTTGACAGGATGCTAGGAGAGACAGGAAGTATGGAGAGATTTGAGGCAGGGAATAATAATTAGGCTATTGCCATGATCTAAGCAAAAGGTAAGGAAGGCTTGAACTAAGATGGTAATGATAAGTGGAGAGTAGGTTGCAACTGTGAGAGACATTGGAAGGTAGGAACAACAATATTTGGCAACCAATTAGATATATGGGAGAGAGAAGGTGAAGATCTGGGATAATGCTGAATGTGCCAACCTGGGTGACTGAAATGAATGGTAGCCTTGAACAGAAATAGACAAATTTGGAAGGGGAGATAGTTTAGGGTGTGGCCGGGCTGGTAAAATGTTTAATGACACTGGGGCTGGATAAATATACATGAGGCACTTTTAAACTGAATCTGTGTTGCTAATATTTTCTTCATCGCTTTTTAAAGTCTAAGTGACGAAACCCTGGTTTGTAGCATTTGCTGATTTCTGAGGTACAAATGCTCACCCTGAAAAATGAACAATGTGCTATCTCTTAACTGGTTCTAGCATGCCTCTAGTTTAGGGGAAAGATGTTGAATTTGAAATGTCTCTGGAATATCGAATTTGACATGTCCAAGAGGCAGCTGGTGATGCAGGACTGAATCTCAGAGAAACAAGCTGGGCATATGGATCTGAGTCATCTGCATCGAGATGAGAGTTAAAATCATGGGAGCTACCGAAGTTATCTAGATAACATAGAAGGAGAAGAGAGTCCAGGATAGAACCTTGTGGAATACCCAGAGATAAGGGGCTTGATGTGGGTGATGAGCCAGCAAGGGCTGAGAAAGAGTGAAGAGAACTAGAATAGATATTAGGAAGTATCCAGGAAGAGATGTGTCAAATACAGTGTTTGAATGCAATGTTTAGTCCTGAACATGGCTTAAGAGGGGGTAAGGATTGAGAAAAGATCAGATTGAGATCTCTGGCAACTTTAGAGAGAGCACTTTCAAATGAAGGTCAGAAGATTGCAAAGGGTTGAGAAATGAATGAGAGGACAGTAAGTCAAAAGCAGCAAATACAAAGAGAAACTTTCACATGTGAAAAACTGACAGGTGTCAGGGAAGATACAGATCCAGGGAGAAAAAAGGAACTGGTATCTCGACTTCAAAAGAAGTTTGGCTCAGAAAGTGAGGAGAGCAAAGACTCCTGATGGAAAATGCTAATCACATCCAGAGAAAGAACTATGGAGCTTGAATGCAGATCAAAGCAGACTATTTTCTCTTTTTCCCCCTTTCTCATGGATTTTCCCTTTTGTTCTGATTCTTCTTTGCACAACATGACTTCTGTGGAAAGATGTTTAATGTGATTGTACATGTAGAGCCTATATCAAATTGCATGCCATCTTGGGGAGGGGAAGGGAAGGAAAGAGGGGAAATTTGCAACTCAAAATCTTATAAAAGTGAATAGAAGTTGAAAACTAAAAAGTCATTAATTAATTTTAAAAGAGTAAGGAGAGATATGTGATAACCAGAGGGAATGATAGGATCTACAGAGGCTTTTTTAAGGGTGGGGAGACTTGGACATGTTTGAAGGTGACCAATCAAACCACAAGTTTTTATTACATCTACTGTATGCCAGGCCAAAGAAAAAAAATTGATGACAATGAAGATTAGAGCAGGGATGATTAAGGATGAATTTTCTAGAGAAGACAGGAAGGTATGGGAGCAAGTGCACATGGAGAGGGGTTGGCAAGAAGGGCAGTTTCTTCATCAGAGACTGGGGGAAAGGAGGAGAGAGTAGGAGGTGGTGCCAAAGGGTTTTGCGATGAGGAGAATGGGAGAAGAGGCAGTTTGTCACATGGCTACAATATTCTTAGTAAAGAGGCATGGTCTTCATCTAGGGTAGAAATGGTGGGGCAGGGAAGGAGTGTTGAGAGGGAGAAATGAGAGGCTTGAGGAGAAAAGAGAAAGCTGGAATAACTTCTATGAGGAATAAGACAGGGAATCAATTAGGGAGGAATAAAAGGACTGCCTTGCTGAAGTGAGGGCCCTCTCACGGTTGGCTAACATTATTTTGTGATCTATTCACTTGGGAGATTTCTTCTAGTTTTATTCAGCAGCTGATGAGTATGAGCAGAAGAGGCAGATGTTGTTAGCAATCCAGGGCTGAGGTTTGGGACTGAGATTGAAGAGGGAAGAGAGTGAGATCATAGCCGGGTAAGTAACCCTGCAGATATACAGAGGAGTAGAGAGATTGGAGATTTCCATGAAGGGGGAAAATAGATTTAAGAGGGGTGAGACACAAGGACTAGTGGAATGGTACAAGTTTATGGTCACATGCCAAAGCTGCTAATTAGAGAAGTGGAACACTAATGGGGGATGAGATTTTAATGGTTACTTGGGATCTTTTGTCCAGCAGAACATGCTATATCTCATTTCCTCACTGTCACTGCTGCAGGAGATCCCCATAAGTCCTAATGGAAAGGACCCAGGAAAAGTTGATGAGGCAGAGTCTAAAGCAGGGCTCGGGAGCCTGTGGCCTCAAGGCCACATGTGGCCATCTACGTCCTTGGGTGCAGCCTTTTAACTGAGTTCAAGTTTCATAGAACAAATCCCTTCATTAAGACTTTATTAAGGGGATTTGTTCTGTGAAGTTTGGATTCAGTGAAGGAGCTGTACTTGAGGATCTAGAGGGTCACATGTGGCCTCAAGGCCACAGGTTCCCCACCCCTGGTTTAAAGTCCTAGAGGGCCTGAGAAGCCCCGTCCCTAATCCCATCTGAGGGGGGCTGCTCATGCCAGCACAGTGTTCTTCATCTCCTGACAAACTAATGCTGAATCTATCCCTTGAGTAGCCACAGCATGCATGCACTCATCTTGCCCACAGCTGTAGGGAAAAATAGACCTCAGCTTCTCTGACAGTTTTCTCTGTTGATTTTCCTAAATCAGACCACCAAACCCTCTGGTCCTAATCTCCTTTGTCCACAGGAGGGGTGTCTTTGCTCAGTGGACCATCTTCTAGTAGTGTTGGCTTCTGAATGAGACTGGTTGAACTCTTGGGTTTTTGTGCCAGACTACAGCAACAAGGTCAAGGGCAGAGCCAGGTCTAAAGCTCTAAGCATTCTCTGGACATGGACATAAACAGGAAGAATGATGGTTCCCAGAAGCCCCCAAAGCAGGTGTAGGGCCAAGAAAACTTTTCCTAATTCCTGGGGCAGGTAGAGAGCTGGCGCTCAGCAGTCCATGGGACAGTGAGAACCAGGTCTGTATCTCCTAGGAGAGGTAGTGGGGTAAAAATAGTGAAGAAAAAGCCAGAACTACAACTCCCAGCAGGCTCAAGAGCAAGGAAACGTAGAATGACAATGAAATGAACCATTGATTTAACCTAGAAATCTAGCTAGAACAAGACAATTTCATACCAACTAAAAAGCTGGAACTCTAGCAACATAAGATGAAAATTGACTGTGAAAATAAGAAATTCAGCAAGAAAGTTTCCAATCAACTAGAAAGGTAGAAGCCATTAGAAAGTTATACATGTATTTAGGAAGCAACAAATGGAAAAAGAAAAAAAAAACCTGAGGAGGTGTCCTGGTGCCATATAGTACTGATTTTTTTTCACTTTCAATCACTATCTCAATCAATCAATATTTATTAAATTCCTACTATGTGCCACGCACTATTTCTATTTGTCTTCTTTAATCTATTTTTCTGACCAGATATAAATATAAGTAACAGGGTTCTTGCTGCTAACTCACTTTGAGTGAGGCAATACCCATTCAGTGAATTCTTTTAGAAGTGAGTCAAGGGATGACCCCTTTAATTTAAAAGAAAAAAAATTTTTTAAAGAAATGAACTGGGAGGGGAAGACTCTCAGGGTTACTGGCCAAAAGAGAAACAGTTACTGTTTGCATTCACTCTGAGCCAAGAGGGTCCAAAAATTAAGAATTAAGTGGTGCTTGGGCAGAGACCTATTGTTGCCCAATCCATGAGATCCATAATGATTGGATTTGAGAAAGAAATCTTTGGTCTGGAAATCTAGCCAGTAAATCCCAAAGGCTCAGAATGAATGTAAATAGTAACTGTTTCTCTTTTGGTCAGCAACCCTGGGGGTCGTCCTCTCCCAGTTTCATTTCTTTCTTTTTTTTTAATTAAAGAGACTATCCCTTGACTCACTTCTTAAAGAGGTCTATTCATTGAACTGGTGTTTCCTCACTCAAAGTGAGAACTTGAAAAGACCTAAGCTTAAAAGGGTAAGGTCTCCCACTGCATCCTGCATCATGTCAAGACGTCCTGATCTGTATCTGGTCACTGGACCTAGATGGCTCTGGAGGAGAAAGTGAGACTGGTGACTTTGTATAGCCCTCCTCACTCAAGTCAAAATCAATTGCAAGTCCTGTCATCCTCTTCCTGAGGGCATGGTCCTCTTTGAGAATGAAGGACAAACTATAACCTGTGAGTAGTCCTAGCAGAATGGAGACCCTAGCTGGGCAGTTCCAGTTAGGCAAGTCAACCTGCCCTCTTGCCTCCAGTCCAGTCCTGACCTGTCCTGTCCTGTCCTCTCCTCTCCTCATATCATGCCCTTGCCTGAGGGTGTTCTGCCCAAAGGAAGATAAATCTAGTGGAATATGAGTTTGTTAAAGACTAAAACTGTTTTATCTCTGTATCCTTAGCACATAACAATAAGGGTTTGTTGAATTGAACTGAACTGATTAGACTGAGAAAGTGGAATTTGAGGGGACCAAATTGGGACAAAAGAATGGGACTGAGGAGATGGGGTACTTAAAGAGGTAGGGTATGGGAACAAGAAGACTGGAGGTTGTCACCTTTTGCCTAGATTATGGTGTTGGAGCTTCCTAATTGATCTTCCTATCTCTTCTTGACAAAGATACTGGAGTGGCTTGCCATTTCCTTCTCCAGATCATTTTACAGATGAGGAAACTGAGGCAAATAGGGTCAAGTGATTTGCCCAGGATCACACAGCTGTTAAGAGTCTGAAGTCAGATTTGAACTCATCAAGGTGCATCTTCCTGACTCCAAGAAGACAATCGATCAGCTGTGCCACCTAGCAGTCCACTGCAATAATAGCCTCCTAAATGACCTTCCTACCTCCTGTCTTTTCCCTCTTCAGTTCATCCTATAAACTGTTAAAAGAGCAGGTTTCAGTTTTTTGCCCAGTTACATATAATAATAATTTAATATTCTTTTTTATTTTGAATTCCAAATTCTTTCCTTTCCTCCTTTGCTGAGCCAATAAATGATTTGATATTATATAGATTATATGTATGTGCACAATAATGAAAAACACATTTCCATGTTAGTCATGTTGTAAAAGAAAACAGACCCCCCCCCAAAATGAAGAAATTAAAGGAAGTGAAAAATGGTTGCTTTGATCTGCATTCAGACTCCATCATTTTTTCTTCTGGAGGTGGATATAGCATTTTTCATCACGAGTCCTTTGGAATTGTCTTGGATCATTGTACCTCCGAATATAGCTAAGTCATTGACAGTTGGTTATTGTACAATATTGCTACTACTGTATACAGCATTCTCCTGAAATTATCCTGCTCATCATTTCTTATAGTATCATAGTATTCCATTACAATCATATACCAAAATTTGTGTCATTCTCAAATTAATGGACATTTCCTCAATTTTCAATTCTTTGCCACTATAAAAAAAGCTGCTATAAATATTTTTATACAAATATGTCCTCTTCCCTCCCTCCTTTTTAATCTCTTTAGGATACAGACTAGCCCTTTGGGCATAGTTCCAAATTGCTTTCCAGAATGGTTGGATCAATTCACAACTTCACTAACAGTGCATTACTGTCCCAATTCTCCCACATCCCCTCCAACATCTATCATTTTCTTTTTCTATCATATCTGATAACTGTGAGTGGTACCTCAGAGTTGGGTTTTTTTTTTTTTTCCTTTTTGGAGGGGGGAAGGCAGGGCAGTTGGGGTTATGTAACTTCCCCGAGGTCACATGGCTAGTTTCGTGTTGTGTCTGAGGTCGCATTTGAACTCATGTCCTCCTGACTCCAGGAGCGGTGCTTTATTCACTGCGACTTAGCCGCCCCTATCAGAGATGCTTTAATGTGTATTTCTCTAATAAATAGTGATTTAGAGCATTTTATATGATTATAGATAGCTTTGATTTCTTTGTCTGAAAACTGCCTGTCAGTATCCTTTGACCCTTTATCAATTGGGAAATCAGTGTTCTTTCCAATACACTGCTGTATTACTTGTCTTAAAAAAAAATGCGGTGGGTGATCGTTGCTGTCTGAAAAAAGAATAATTTCTTCTCGTTGGCCCTCAAGGACCTACTTAGCTTAACATCACTCTCCCTTTCACTTTCCGTTTTCTAAGAAGCTGGCTCTCAAACACCTCTCTGAGGCATACTTGCTGGGTGACCTTAGGTAAATCACTTCCCTTCTCTGAGACGCGGACTGATAACCTCTGAATGTTCAGGGAGGTCTTTTCACCTCCCTCCCGCGGTTTGAGTGACAACTGAAAGCAGCATGGGGGCGGGGCAGGAACGCAGCCCAAAGCAAAGGTTGACCAGCTCAGCCCCTCAAGAGCCAAAGTCCCGCCCCCAGGAATGAGCTCCTGGCTGGGCGAGGCCAAATTGCCCGAGTCTTCCAGTCTCGGACGTGGCTCCGGGAGCGCAGAGTCCTGGATAGACCGTCCAAGGGAGCCTCCCGCCCCTCCCCTTCTCCCAGGGACAGCTTTCTGAGACAACCCTGTCGCTGGGGCCAAGATGATTTCCTTCGCGCCCCTCTCGGTGCCGCTGGAGCGACGGCTGCAGACTCTAGCTGCGGTTCAATGGATTTTCAGTTTCCTGGGTTTGGGTAAGGAAAGAAGGTAGTCCTGCACGTGCTTTTCCTCCCATGGGAATCTTCCAAGCTCCCCTTGTCCTTTCCTTTTTCAGGGCCCCTAGGGAGAAGAAAGGGAATGGAGAGGAAGGAGGAGGAGCAAAGAAGGGACCAATACTGGGCAATCTGAGGGTCCTTCAGCCTAGCGCCCCTCTGCCCCACCCCTCTCCTAGGGTCCGGGTGATGGATGGGAATGGAGGGAGGAGAAGAAAGCCTGAGGAGGTGAAAGGCTCCATTAGGACAGAGTGAGAGGATTTGGGTTCTAATCCTAGCGCTGTCATTTACTACCTATGTGATCTTGGCCAAAGCCCCTAACCCCTCTAGGCTTCCGTTTTTCATCTGTAAAATCAAGCAGCTGGACTATGAAAGGCTATCTGGGAATGGGGAGGGAGGGGGAAAGGGTTTGTAGCCTGATCATGGAAGAGAGCGAGGGAAGGACAGTCTAGGAAGGCAGCCTGGAAGATCCTCAGCCCCTTCTGCTTTTCCACGAGGGTGTGCTGATGATGAAGGGGGCGGGGGGGAGAGAGGGGGGAAGAGAAGGAAAGGACACGTAGAGGATAAA